>VZRX01018073.1:50930-124227 GCA_013398075.1 Notiomystis cincta | reverse complement strand
TAAACATAAACTGTCACCTTTCCCAGCAGTGACTGCCTGAAAAACTACTGTCTCTTATTATCACAATTACTGTGCATATTTACAATTACTTTGCTCCTTTTCCTTAATTAAGCCTAACTTCAGACTTGGTCATAATGCCTGTGTAATACTGGCCACATAAATCCACCTTCAAACTATTTTGATAAAATATACTTTTGCCCAACATTCATTATGTTCCAGGAACAGTAAAAACTATAATATTCTTGAAACCTCAAGCATCTTTGATAGCAGCAAATTAAGCTAGATCTAGTGGCAATTGGTTAGACATTGCCTTGGGAAACTGTTCTGCATTTGAGTCACTACGTGAACTGCTAAACTTTCAGGAAGCTGCTGAAAAACTACATTGATTGGGTCCCTCTCCTCCTTTTGAACTCACCACCTGCTCTGGGCCTGAAGACATTATTTACCACAGTCTTACCCCTTTTCCCTTAGATGTTTATATGTACATAAGGAAAAGTAGGCTACCATATTATTGGGATGTCTCTGCCCACTCCTGGTTCTTCCTCTGTGTCTTGTAGGTGACAATAATCACTAGAGAAGCTTTTGATTCTATGATTTGCATAATTTCAGGGCTATTCATATATATGACCAAAATTTTATCTGTCATTATTTTTCTCTATTTAATATTTCATTGATAAATACAATTATTACAATAAGAGATTACTGAGTAAGAAGTAGCTTTTTTTTTTCTTAAAGAACTAGCTTTATAATTATGCCAATTTTCCCCCTAGAGTGGTATCCCCACAGTAATGGCACCTCCACAGTAAACCAGTAAATATTTCTATCCAGAGTAGAGCCCTTAGTGTATAAGATTTGAGAACTTTAGAGTGTGATACCTTACAATGTTTTCTTTCTTTGGAGAAAGAATATTTTTATGAAGAGGAAGAATGCTTATAATTCTGAATATTCAAATCACATACTGTAAAAACTTAATTACAGAAAATGCCACTACAGCTTCTGGTAAAGAAATAAGAAAGCAAGAAAAAAACTCTGTGCCTTTCACATAAAATCAGTAGTGATAGCAAGGCCTCTAGGCTTCCTAAAGTCTCATATATTTTCACCAGAATACTAGAAATATTTGTGGTGTTGTTTTCAAGTTCTGTCTGAGATGTCAGCGTAGCACAATGCTGAAAAGATACCCAAAGCCTCTCTTTCATGGCAAGAAATCCATGACAACCAATTGTCCCAGCTACTAGGATTATGATGCTCCTGCAACTATGTCTGTCATTGCACAGAACTGTGCATATACTTCCACATATATACAAATACACTCCAGGCATTCATAACTCATTTGCAAATTGTAAATTTAGGTAGCCCAAAAGTGAACTTGAGCCTACTTTGAATCAACTCCGAGAGTAATGCCCGAAACAAACCGAAACAGATGATTTATCATGTGACCAGATGATTCACCGTGATAGGTGAGCAGTGGATCACAGGTTGGGCACAAAATGTTATAGTGAACGGGGTCACATCAAGCTGGCATCTGGACACTAGTGGGGTCTGCAGGGCTCCATCCTTGGCCCAGTTCTCTTCAACAATTTCAGTAATGACTTGGACACAGGACTCAAAGAAATACTAGTACATCCAACAATGATCTTGGAGGGCAGAGACACCCTGCAGAGAGACCTTGACATATTTGAGAGATGGACAATTCCCAACCATATGAGATTTAACAAGGGCAAATGCTGGATTCTGCATCTGGGACATGAGTCAGCAGTGCCCTGGCAGCCAGGAGAGCCAGTCATGTCCTGGGCTTTATCAGGCATAGCATCACCAGCCAGGCAGGGGAGGGGATTTTCCCACAGCCTCACCTCTGGTTGGATTTCAGGAAATATTTTTCACTCAGAGGTTGGCTGGGCACTGAAACAACTCCCCTGGGAAGTGCTCACAGCACAAAGCTCAAGAAGCATTTGGACAATTCTCTCAGGAACATGGCTTTTTCAGTGTCCTGGGCCAGAAGTTGGACTCAATGAATCAGGTGAGTCCCTGCCAACTCAGCATATTCTGTGATTCTTTGATTCTCTGANTTCTTTAATTCAAAAAAAAAAACCCAAGAAAATAAAAAAAAAAAAAAAAACAAAAAAAAACAAAAAAAACCAAACTACTTCCAAAATAACAAAGGAGTGGATGAATAATGATCCCCTTTAAGTTCCCATCATCCTTTAATATTGCCATTTCTTTCCTCTAGTAACTTATGCAGATGGTGCTTTGCTATGTTTTATTCTCATTGTCCTATTTTTTTATTCTCCTATCTAAGTTGTCAAGTAAGGAGTGTTAGATCTCCTCAGCTCTTTATTAAAATTATAAGGACATTTTAAAAGATAAGTTCCAAAATAGAATATTTTTCAAAGTTTGTAACACAAAATCCAGAATCCATTTACAGTATTATTGTTTCTCTTAGCATTCTGCAGACCTTACTATCTCTAAATTTAAAATGCAAATACCTTTGGTCATATTCATTTCGCTGTGCACTGTGCCTGTGTCTCTCAGAACGGTCTTGACTGGTTAAGACCCAACAAGAAAGCAGCTAAGTTACCTGATCTGGAAAATACACAGAAATAAAAAATTAAGAAAGCTAACTGATGTAAGAGGAAGAAAAAAAAAAAGAGAAATTAATCTATTCATGGCTGAAGAAGGAAGATTTTAAACCAAGTCATACCGAATGTGCTGAAGCATCAGATCTGGCTGTACAGAGCAGCTGTAGGACCTTCATCCTTGAAGAATTTCAAGATTTACTTAGCAACCTGATCTGGCTCATCTCTGTTAGCATATATAACTTCTTAAAAATATATTCCAGCCTAAATTATCCTGTAAAAAGATTTGGAAGATATCAGTAGAGATGTCCTTTTGAATATTTTGAAATAAAAAGTAATAATTTCTGTAAAAACAAACCAACAGCAACAACAACAAAAGTAATCCAGACCAAACAATATTATTAGAAAATAAAATATATCTTTCACTGTCAATTTGTCACATAGTGTAAATTATGAGCAACTTGTCAAAACTAAATTATCATTTTTGACAGCCTATGACAATTCCCCTAAGATACAGAATATATCTTTTAAGTTCATGACATTAGTTTTCTATACTTTCCTCCTGTCACTAGGGCACCAAATATGACATCAGTCACAGAAACAGCATACTCAGCCCTGGGACAGAACAGAGGTGTCCAAGAATTTGACAGATTCATTAACATTAGCACCCGTTGTCAACATATATTTTTGGTTTTAGTGTATATAAAAAGTCTCAATATATACACACTAAAGAATCTTCTGTTCATTCTATGAAAGCAGCTTTAATTTAGACTTCTTCAAAATACTTTGGTAATGTTACCTGAGCAGTAAAAAAAACCACAAAAAATCCCCTTAGAATAAAGGCACCAATACAAAAAATTGTTTTCTCATTTTAATTTACAATCAAGAGGTTGTCAGTATGACCCTACATTTTTCACCCTATATTGTTCAGTTGAAATTTTTATTTGCTACATTAGCATGTTGCAAATGTGACTTACATTAGCACATCACAGAGAGTTTTCACCCTGAAATTAAACTAGCAATTTTGGATTCCTGATTATAAGAAGGTGTTGATGTTACAATCAGGGAAAGGGGATGGATTTTAGCACCATGGCTGGGTCACTCTTCCATACCACTTGCCTCATTAGTCAAGGTGCCACCTGAGCACAGGTGGTGAACAGCTTTTTGGGGATAAAACACCTTCCCTTTTTGTACACTTTTGTTATTAATAATGTTTCTGTTACTGTGCATTTTTTATACCATTGCTCTTTGCTTTCAGTAAATGAACTCAACCCATTGTCTCTGTCTTTGTCCCTCTTCTATTGGAAGAGGTGGGGGAAGGGGAATTGCTTATTTCGAGTTTAACTTCCAGTTATGTTAAAAAAACACAGGCACACAGAATAAATTGTTGGAGAAAACTGAAAGAAAACTTATTTACTAATTATTTACTAACATAATACTAAGAAAAAAGTGAACTCAGGAGCAGACTTAAGTACATCTATCAGTCAGAATTTATGGCTTAATCCTAAATATCCTTGTGGAGCTTGAATCTCTCATGTGTTTCTCCAGAGAACACTTTCCTAAGGGATAGAAACAAAATTAAATTGCAAACTGAAAATATCTGGCAAAAAAAAAAGTTAAATGAGGAAAATGGTTTTACCTGGGGTTTTCCCTACCTGAGTATTGGAAGTATTTCCAGCTATGGCTTGATAAGTGGTGGGTAAAGTTCAGATCAGAGAGGCTTTGTCACAAAGACCAACAGTATTTTCTGCTTTATCGAGTTCTTCCTCTTCAATGCAGAAAGGATTTTGCATCTCCCCACCATTTTCAGCACTTCCCCCTTAAAAAGGCTAAGAAAGACCTTGCAGACATGGAATGCACCTCCTACAATGCCTAACAATTTGGAAAAGAAAAAGCATTATTCTTTCTCAGTCTTTCATATTTCACTGAGATCTCTACTAACAGAGAATGTCTTGATCTATGTTCACATTTGGGTATTAATTCAGGTCTTGGGCTTGAATTATAAATCAAGCTACTGTTCACCCATATAGCCTACATTTTGACTCACATGTGCTGTGAGTCAAAGGTGGGTTTTTTAATTTCAAACTCAAAGTCAGAATTTTAACATGGTATCAAAGGCTAGTAGAAATCACACACCTAACATTCCAGCCTTTTGCTTTATATTATGCAGAGGGGGAAAATGGAACCAGACCTGGAGCTCGGAAAATAAGCATCTTATCCTCATGTTATGGGCATAAGAAAGTAAAATATGATATTCAAAGCTGTGTTTTAAAAAGTTCAACTCCCTAATGATAGGCTTCCATATTGCCTAACCCTGATTCAAAGTTACAACTTTCCCTTTGGAGACTTGTCAATTCCTGTTAGATTGTCATTCTCTAGATGGTGAGCTACCAACAGATGTTTTCTCCTTCTCTTCATAAGCAAAACTAAGGTGGTCTGATTCCAGAATTCTCTTTTCATGGACAATGAACAGCTTTCATTTATTTATTGTTCTGTCATATAAATTCAAGGTAATGAGGCAAAAAAAGAAAACCATTCATTTTTTACTCTTCCAGCTCTCCACAATATCTACCTTCCTGGAAACCTGTCCAAGATGAGTGGTGTAATAAACATTAGGAAGGATGGCTGAATTTATGTAAATATTATCAAAATTCTCTGTGAAATAGCTAAGAGTAATAGTTGAGGTGACTTTTTCTCTGATTTCCAGTTCATACATACATCATGAGTAGCTGAATTTAGTTAGAGAATCCTGCATGTCACTTGTATACAAAATTGCTGCTAAGAGCAGAAATCATCTTCTCAAAAGACAGGAGAATATATAATGATCTGTAATATGTGGACATTTGAAAATGGAAATCAGTTCAAGAATTATATGGATTGTATAATAAGAAACAGACATAGAAAGGTCTAAACGGACTAGAGGACTGCTGTTGCATATAGTGTTACCTAAACAATTAAAAATAAACAAACAAACAAACAAAAAAATTTTAAAATATCCAAAAAATATAGTAAACCAAAATCTTGACAATTTTATTGATACTTTGTAGTTTCCAGTATAACAAATCTTTCTGTTTCTTTTTTTCTCCTCTGTAGAATAACTCCTCCAAAATGAAGCCCACAATATTGTCCACTAATTCTTTTCACTGAATACATGGAATCTGGTTGTCTTATGGTCAGAGTAGTCCAGGCTACTGACACAGGGAGACAATTATAATTTTGAAGGCTGTTATTTCAGTTTTTCTGTTCATGTTATTGTCTTTGATTGCCATTATTTGATGTTACCATATTATAAAATATGTTCTTGTACCGCATGAAGAGCTTCAACATCACTGCAAAATCTATTAGCTCACTTACAAACAATAGTTCTTACTTGACAAAATGTAATTAAAGTCTATGCTGAGACAATTATTAGGGCAGCTGAACCAACTTATGAACTAGACAGAGAAAATACAGTTATTTGAAAGAAAAGGGAGGAGGGGGAAATTCCTAAACTCTCAATACTTCACATAAGAAAATATAGATAGAACATTGCTTGGAGTTCAAAGAAAAGTAGATTTCTGAATTGATGACAGAGGTCCAAAAAGAAGAAGCAGCTCTACTTTTTTTTCTGTTGTTATTCAACCAACAATGTAATAATAATCTCTAACAGAATATTTACAATGTCTGTTCTGATTCACATTTTTATGCAAAACATGGATTCCAGCTACAGAAAGCAGTGGTTCTGAGGTGCAAAGATAAACTTTTATAATATCTGATTTTAAAGTAGTCTATAAATTTTGGCAAAAATAAAAGATCTGCAGGAAAAATTTGTATAACAAAAACTACAATAATAATATAATTCATTTCCAAGGTAGAAGGGCAATGATAATAAACATAGCTTATCATGCTGAAAGTAACCTATGGCTAGTTTAGATGTTTGTTTAGAATGCAAGAGACAGACCAAGAGAGGATCTGTTGGCAGTTTAATTGCTTAGAAACATCAGAATATTGAAAGTGGAAACCATTTGCAGGTGTTCTGAGGTGAACAGAGTTCATTTCAAGACTTCACATGTTTTACGTAATAGACTTTGCATTTTCTTACTTACATATAATATGTCTCTACTTCTTTTATTAACTTTTTAAGATCTTTCTCTAAATCTACCCCAATTCAGCTGCTTTGCATCATTCCTACTTCTGACATATGCTATTCTCTAATGAAATCAGATGTGTACTTGAAGGTTTCTGCTAATTTAATATTTTATTGTCTGCTAAAACCTATCTTCACAAATAAGAAAGTTAGGAATTTAACTCAGCATTGCACTCTCATCTGTTTTCATGTTTTTAACCATAAATCTCTCATTATACAAGGCATCAACAAAGTATGAACTGCTGGAATTATATATTATTTATTTTATTGCTAAAATAATTACAGATTTAAGAACACCTAGCCTAGGAAGTGTGTCTACACCTTGAATGTCTAATAAAAGCTTTTTCTAATGAAAATGTTACAATGCTTACATATTGTCCAGTTGCCAAATTATCCAGAAACATGTATGTGATCCATAAGTCCTCCAGGATCTTCCAATCAATTAGAACAAATCCAATCTGAAGACTTCCAAAGAGCTTTTTCTCTCCATTGACTGTACAAAAAATTCAGATCCCAGCACAAAAGGAGGACTTGATGAAGTAATTTAAGTTTTGAGATGTCCCAGAACCAGAATTGAATATAACTCTTGTGGGACCTACATCATGTCTTCCAGCTGTTTGAAGATGTCTCTGCTTATCTAGGCTGTCCCAAATAGCTCTAGATACATATATTGAGGTAACTAACTACAGCTCTAGTTGTGATTTTTAAGCCAAGTCTCACCTAAATATTTTTATATTCCTTAACTAGAAAATACAGGAGTTATGACAAGATCATATCTCAGATGTCAAAACTCCAAAAGTAAAATATAGCAAATAAAAATACATTTATTTATTTCATTTTTTCCCATAGCTTGGATTTGATGCTTTAACATTTATTATATTCCTCTTGCTGATTTATGAAAGTTGTGATAAATCAAGTTAAAGATTCAACAAGGTTTTTTTTCACCATTAAATAAACTAAATTGAGAGTAGTCTTTTAAAAGAAGTATAGAAATTATTATGCTTCTGGAAAGAGTGATATGTATGTAGTTTTAGTCAGTTCCTGGAAGTATCACATACAGTTTTATATGCTAAAGAGTTTGGAACACCCAAAGGGCAAAACTGATAGGGTAGGCAGATGAGGCTACACTGGTAATAGGATATAGAACCTTCATGTCATTACTACAGATCCAGAAATTATTAAAGGTCATAGCTAAAGAAAAGGTTATTTGATGCCCACCATCAAAGATAAATGGAAATTTATTGGCTAAATTGGAATTTGTACTGATCATTAGAGAAGAACATCACTCTTCCAACTCAAAGGAAGTCACACGGCATAGGGGAATGTAGAAATTTTCTCCAAAATTGGTTTGTATCTTCAATCCATCAGCACAGGTAAGGACTTCCAAGGGGCTTAAGGAAAAGTTTTATGATAATGATACCATCTAGCAAAGTATTTGTTTATGCAGCACATGTTGGATGCGGTCTCACAGCTGCATAACCCCTTACCATCAGTTTAATCTCAGGAAATGTCTTGTCCTAAGATAAGCATGCCTTAACAAGAAAAGAGCAGGAAATTAGTGGGCCTCAAAAGGAAAAAGTACTCTGATGTGAAACAAAAAGGCATATCTTGTTTACATTTTTGGCTGTTTCTTCTTTCTCAAATTAGTTTATTCTTTCTTATTTTACACATCTGAGAAATCTGTCTGTAAGCCTACGTGTTTTCAAAGGCAAAAATAAAAGATACCCACTAAGAACAAAACAAACCAGGCAATTAGTGACTGAAGCTTTAAAATGTCCACCTCTCTCTTGATGTATATGCCCATAATTATTCAAATTCAGCAGTAATTTCCTCATATGCAAAACCCTTATTAGTACAGCCAGACTGCAATGTGGCATTCTTTCACTTTTCAACAGAATTGTTTGTGAGTATTTTACTGACTCATGTATCATGTTTAGAAGTCAGTGAAGAAAGTAAATGAGTTGTGGTAGAAAGTGTCCTCCTGTGGAGGATAAAGGGCTGCATAGACTTCATGTATATAAAACATGTATCAGAGGATACTCATAATGATAAGAACAAAAAATTAAAATGTAAAAGTTTAATTGCTGGACCTAACTTTCTTCAGCAAGGGGTACTTTATCCTTCCTTTATCTACCTGTTATCTGACTATCTACCTAAGTATATTCTCTTAAAGAGGGTTATGTTCTGTTCTGTATTATTCAAGAGTTGGCCAATGACCACAGGCCATAGTGGAGCCCCTGTATCTGAAGGGAGAGTGACAAAAGGATGGAGCCAGGCTTTTCTTAGTGGTGGCAAGCAATAAGAGGCAACAGGCAGAAACTGATGCACAGGAATTCTACCTGAACATGAGGCAGAACATTTTTACTATACTGGTGACAGCACTGGAATAGATTGCCCATAGAGGTTGTGGATCATCCCCCACTGAAGGTATCAAGAACTGTCTGCACACAACTCAGTGCTGTGTGCTCTAGGATGACCCTGGTTGGACCAGATGACCCACTGTGTCCATTACAACCTTATCCATTCTGTTACTCTGTGAAGGACAAAGCAGGGGGTACGTTAGAGCTGAGACATTTACAGAGATAAATATTTTCATAAACCAAATGAACTGTGGCAAAGAAGGACTTTTTGAGAATTGTCTTTGATTAGGGCACTGAATTGTGCTATAAGAGTTCAGCTGTTTCAAATTCCTGACAGGAATGAAAATTGTTGGTTTTGTCAAAGACGTGTCTCATAGACAGACTCCAAGAAACAATTGTCACTTAAACCTCAGTGCCTTTTAATATCCAGAGTGGAATACAGTAATAGAGTTGAACTGTGTTTTCTGATCCCCTCCAAAATCTAATATACAATGAGGAAACATACCTAGACCTCTGTTTCTGTGAGTGTCATGAAAAATAGGTGAGATAAAACCTCCCTGTTGGTGATCTTTCTCTGATCTTCTCTGAATTAATTGTGGAGAAAAGCTGATAAGCATTTGCTTCAGAACACTGAATCCCAAAACCAAAAGCTGCACAGATCTCCATCTTTCCAAAGCAGTCTCTAACTTAGGACTGAGAATTTTCTGCACAAACAACTCAGACAGTTGAATAGGAGAGATAAAAGCCACTGGGGTATCTGTCCTATACAGAAGAAAATCCAAAGAATAAGTAACATATCCAGGATCTCTTAAAAGCTTGTTTATTTTATAGGGTTTTTCCCCTCATTTTCTGTACCCACCTAGAATAATAACATTCAAAAGCAAAGAAGTATTTTTGTTGGCAAAGCTGCACAAGAAACTAAAGAAAGTGGTATCCTCGTGTATGTTCTATGGGACTATTAACATAATTCACTCCCAGATATTAAATCTAGCTTTAAGGCTTTCCCAAAATTTCAGTTTTCCCTTTTGACTTCCTCCTTCTTCTGAGAACTAGTGTGTAAGCAGACTTATAACTTTCTAGATATTCATAAAATTGTAAACATATTACAGAGAACAGGGTGACACTACAAACTCACGGACTCTGTCTTCTGGGAATGAGTGAACAGCAAGATCCTCATTATCATTAAGAGATCTGAGTTTGTGCCCACAGAAATCAATGAATACATTGCTGAGCCAGTGAACTGTAAAAGCAATGAAACATCTGTTTCAGTGGAAAGACTAAAGAAAATAACACCAAAAGAAATTTGTTCTGGATCTACCCAAAATATTTCGTTGGAAAATAAATGCTTTTGATTTCTGTTGACATTTGAAAAAATTAAAATATATTTCAGAGTGAAATAAATCAAATATGTAATTTTTACATGTTTTTGTTTTCTATTAAACATTTAAGCAGAAACATTTTTTTAATCCCACTTATCTTTCAGAAACTATGCAATCTTTCATATTTCATTACTTCATACATTTCTATCTGATGAGACTACATCTCCATCCATGTGAGTCAACTACATCCCAGATACGTGGTTGAATCACATATCTCCAGTATAACTATAGTTACAAGTGGGCATCAGCTGCTGACTGAGACACCCAGGTGTATGTGCCTACATTTAGGAAGGTCTAACCTAGTTATTTATTCAGTTCATTGAAAGAAAAACTCATTTACTCCACTAGGCCCCTATCTACCAGTATGAATAAGAACAAATTATCCAAAAGTATCTTCCAGAAATTCTTGTGAATTTATTAGATATCATAAGACATTTTAAAGGGCACTAGATAACTCTGCGAGACACTTGAATTAACTTTTCAATGCCTTCTTCAGAGTGAGTTGTGCTCTACATGACTCCACTGATTTACCGAAGTCACCACTGACAGTATCAGGAGCCTTGAAAATAAGCACATGTGTACACCTACATTTAGACACATAAATGTAGATGCCTGTCTGAGGATGAAGTCCACTTTGGCTGCTTGTTTGAAACTCCAGTCCAAGAAAAGAAAGCAACAGCCACAGATTTTGCTGAAAATTCTGCAATTTGACATTTGTAATTGTAAAAAGAAACTATGAGAGTTTCTACTACTGCGGTATGGCTGATATTAATCCTGAATGCACAGGTCACTGATTGCCAGTTAATTATGTGTCATTGATAAATCCATAAACCACTTCAATCTTAATTTGGTTTAAACTATGTGAAGTGAGCCCTTTTTCCCTGTGGCATAAATCTATAATAGCGAGAACTTGACTTGTTGAACTGCAAGGTTCTTTCCAGAAAAAATAAAGACAAGATTTTTTTTTGCCCCACAAAGAATCATAAAAAAATCTTTTGCCACTAATAGTAAATTACTGTTCTAGCCCAATCTGACAGTCAGGGTCTAAAGTAACCTTCCCACACTTTGAGGACATTGAATTTTTTCAAAAGTAGCTCTTACTTTGGACGATACAGAAAAGATGTAAATTTTCTTCAGAGATAGATTCGTAAGTATATTCAGGGAGAGAAATGCAAGACCATCTGCTATTTTAGCTTCCAAATTGCAAACCAGAGAAAGAAAATTATTCATGAAAAAGGATGGAAATTGTCACTTCATTTCTGAATATAAGCAGAGTAGATAGGTAGAATATAGATAGATCCTAGACTATAGGTTTTTCAGTACCATACCATAGAGATTTTTTTCTACTATTATAGTGCAAAAACTTTCTATATTTAAAGTTAAAAAAAATCTATGCAATGGGTTATTCACTTACTGTGGTTATTGCAAATTTTCTGCAGTATTATATCTAGCAACACTGTATATTTTACAATGTGTTAATTAAAGAGTATTTTAACAATCAGGTCTTTCCTACTTTTATGTCAAAAAGTACAAATTCAATAGTGATTAATTTCTTCACTAAATTTACATGATCTTGCTGCTGTAGAATCACAGTTGTGGTATACTAAAAGGCTTTCTATAGAGTACTGGTATTTGTGAGCTTAAACCTCAGCAATGAAGATATTTGTTGATATTCCAGAATCCTATGATCTCCATCACAAATAGGAAACCTGGAAAGTCATTGCAATCAGGCTTGTGTTCCTATGTTCTTGTTAGAAATAAATGACATTTTAGAGATTTTCAAGCCTTTGAAATTCACTTTTCAAGACAAGGTTATATAATATGTCGTAAAACAAGTTTTTATTTTATCCTATAATTGAGGTTAAAAAAATGTTTATTTGTTTCTTTTTATAGGCTACAGTCTCTCCAGAATATTTTCTTGGGGAAAACAAGCATGTAGTCTTTGACATCTTTGGAAAGAGGATATTCATATTTCCTGTTCTAAAAGTTACATGGATTCAATTTCCTTTATTGCAAGGTTATTTCATCTCAGATCCTGAATAACAGATGTTTGATAAGTATCTGTTTTGTACATGATTTTCCTTTAGCTTCCACCTGCTGCCTCTTTATATTTGGTAGCATGTTACATTTTGTTTGCTGTAGAACACAGAACTCTGCCCGGGTCAAGAATCTGAAAACAAAAAATCTGTTTGTGCCAGAAAAAAATTGCATTGCAAAGTGTTCCTTTAAAACATTTTAATCTTAAAGCAACGTTGAAAAACATATGGGTACAAGTCCTGTGTTAGTTTCTTCCTGCTTTTAAGTGTGAATGATTTCTGATGCTTAACCCATATTTGTCACTCTAATCTGAAATTGACTGACTTTTCTAGTGACATCTGGTTAATTCTCAGCACTGCCTTACTTGTGTCTACATTTCTGTAACAATCAGAATAATGGGAGAAAAGTCTCTCCTCTTAAAATGATCATTCTTTAACATAATGTGTCTTATAAAAGAAAAAAAATAAAAGGGTCAAATCTCTATCATTATGCTATATGGTTACTACATAAACCAAATCTGCTTCATGGTAAATATGATCCTTTTTTACACTTTATTGTTTTGGGTTGGTTTGGGGGTTTTGGTTTTTTTTGGTTTCTGGTTTTGGTTTGGGCTTTTTTTCCTTTTTTTGTTGTTATTTGTTTGCTGGTGGGTTTTTTTCCCTTTTCTTTTTCTTTTCTTTTTCTTTCCTGTGGAATCAGATTAAGCACATGGTTATTCCATTATATCAGAGTCAGGCAAATCTGACTGTGTTTTCTCCCCACTGAAGCTTCAAGTATGTTAACTACAATGATGTGAACTTCCCACCATTCTGACTCTGGCCAACTTACATCATAATTTACAGATAATAACATATTCTTTTCCCTAATAATCCTGAACTTTGTTTTGCATTGTATAAACAGGTCAATTCTCAAATTCTTAAATATAGATGATAGAATATCTTCAATGAAGAGCCTCAAATTGTGTAACAGTTTTGTCTAGATCTTTAAATTCAGCCTTAATTAGGTTCAGAATTAGGAAAGACTTTTCATCTTTCAGCTTTATTAAATTTAAAAAGAAATATAAAAACAGTAATTATGCAAGAAAATACAGATGAGAAAGAAAGTTAGTGCAGACCCAGTACAACTTTCAGTTGTTCTGATATTTGCAATTACAGGAACAGTTGAGAATTATACCGTTCCAATATCTTTATTCCTCAGCCTTGTGTACTTCAATGTAGTCTCTGCTGGATATCATCAGAATGGTACTCATCAGAATCTTAGCTATGGTCCAGGAATTTGTGAGGATGAATGTAGCTTTAAACTTTCAAGTGATATGAAGATTTCAATGAGGATAATATTTTTATAAAGACTACCTTAAAATTCTGTAACAAAGTGGCAAAAATAATGTCTGCACTACTCAATAGGAAATTCCTTCCATTAGGCAATGTCTCACATTTTCTTTCTCTTCAAATTATTCTATTTACAAGTATACCTAGTCTCCTGCATACTTAATTTAGAAGTCTCAGGTTTAGAAACAAAGGACAGAAAAAAAAGCAATATCTCCCTCTGAAAACAACACTATAACAATCAAAGCCCTTACTTCCTCCTATAACAGAAATCAGGAGTCATACTTTAACATTTTAATACATGTTCTAGGGTCTGTAACTGCTTCATGGTCTGGAAATGTCAGGATATTTTCATATGTATAGACACCCAACATAGTTAGCTGTCAGATTTTTTCCTTGCAGATTTTCTCTCCTCTTCTGTGTTCTGTGAGATTTCACTCTTCCTTCCTTCCACATATGCACTTTCTCCTTTTTGTTCACAGACTTGCTCTCAGAGTACCAAGGACATTCAAGACCATATCTGCACTATTCTGACCCATAGCCAGGGGGAGTGAGCCATCAGCAACCCTCAGTATTTGCTTCTCTTCTCATACTGAACCCAAAACTGAGAGATTTCCTGGTCCTATTCAAGAGCTATGAGGATCTCGAGTGAAATGTGATGCTATGCATGCCTAGGTAGGGGTTTTTTATTTATATCCTTTTGTGTACTTTGAGAGCACACTTTGCATTCACCACAGACTCCGAAAACACTGAATGAGGCAATCTTTCACTGTTGCTATTTATTAGCCTAGTTTCCATAGAAGCTATAGCTTATTCAGCTCAGTCTCTGAGTCTGTGCATGTATATGAGAAAGAAAAAGTGTTTCTCTAACAACTTCTGAACACCTTGTCTGATTTCAGCCAGACATGACAGAGCAGGTGAAATATAAAGACAATTTAAAGTATATAAGGTCTTAGCGAAAAATAGGCAGCTGATGTTGGAAAGACCTTATGACTCTCAGTAGTTGTCACAAAATGATTTCTACAGAGAAAGACTAAAATTAGATGCCAGAGGTTCTGTGACAAAAACCTTATTGGTGTTCTGATCACAGGCATAGCTTCCACTAAAGCACACAATTAATCGAGATATAAATCCATAATAAATCAGACTCCATCAGATCAATGCTTACAGAACTAGTAGCTGGCACTGCAAAAGCAGTCAAAATGTCAGCCATGGGTCAGATTCCCATTTTCCTAATCAGTGTACAAATATAGGGCAGAAAGTCCATTCTCAAGTTGGTTTTCTACATACATAACTCCTCATTAAGACTGACCCTTTAAAGCACTTAGCCTTTTTCACCCACAGCAAAAGCAGCTGCTTCAGTGAATCTGCACAAAATTGTCAAGTTAAACGAGTTTCTTACTAAACCATAAACAGCTCTAATCTTATAAAACTTTGATATAGTTGAGGTCACAGGTCAAACTTTGTCTTCCTTTCTGGCTGTGCAAAAAGTTTTAATAGGTTTCATGGTTTCAAAACTTAAAGTCAAGGGGATCATTTCACCATGAAGTCTGACTTCCTTCATAATAGCGACTTTGTTTCACTGTACTAGCTAGTTAGTGCATTGATAACCAGTGCTGGGCCAAAGAAAGCTTTACACAATCTTGTGGTGTGCTGTCCTTTGCTAGGAGTCAAATGCCACAAAGCTGCTCACTCACTTCCCCTCTTCAGAGGGACAAATAAGAATAGAAAGCCATGGGCTGAGTTAAAAAGGGGAGATTTCTCATTGTCAGAAGCAATTCAGGCTCTGCTTGGGGAAAATTAATTTAAAATATTACTACCAGATTTTCTATAGCAATGCTGTTCTAACTCATCCTTTCCCCACATCATTAAGAAGTAAAGAAAAAAAAAATCCTTGGGAGCTCATGCCCAGCTGCATGACTAGAGCAGAAATCTTTGTCAGAATGGTTACTTTCAGAATACATTCTCCCATTGTGCAAGACAAAAAATTTCAGACTGTAAATACTTTTTGTCCTTTTCTTTGCACTCTTTTGAAGTGAAAGCAGTATGATATATTGACAAAAGGGGGGTTTATTGTCCTATTTACTTATTTCTGATTTACTTCTCTTACAGTACAATAAGCTACTGAGGTTTGTCCAGGACAAGCTGAAATATCTGTTTTGAAGCAGACTTACTACTTTTGTAAAATTGTTCAGTCCTAACTGAATAGGATTTAATTTCAGTTGGGAAATCACAACAAAATCACAAACCTGGAGACATTTCCCACAAAGATCCCTCTGTTTAGGAAGTACTAACAAGGTTGTTCTTTCCCATTCCCCATCTACAGCACCTGACTACACCTTTAAGATAGCCATTAAGTTGGATAGGGTAGGAGAGCAGTTTCAGGATGTTAAGCACCAGCAACTCTTACTGTCATGGGTGCTCTTGATTCACATTTTCAATAATTCAGTGCCTCTTACTCACACACCCTCAAGTACTGGGAAGAAAGGAAAAGCAGGACAAGAAAAGAATTTTTTATAAGATTCTCCCAGGCCATCTGCATTTACTGATACCTACCCTGCTGCAGTACTCATCCTTGCCTTTTTATGACTCATGTACAGCATCACATTTACCCTGGCAATATTTCTGTGAGAATGGAAAATGCTGCTTCTCCTTTCATATAAATGAAGAACTGATAGTGAGCGAAAGTAAGTGACTTGAACCCCTATCTCCAGAGCTCTTGTTATGTTCTTGGATGCAATCATCTGTTACATTTTTTACCTGCTAGCAAGTGGAAATTAACAACTCCCTCAACTCTGATTCTCAACCAGAATTATTCACACTTCACAGAAATGCACAGCAGGCTCAACCAAACAAACCCCCAGTGACAGGGAGAGAAAGTTGCTGGTTTTCCTTTCTTATCAATTTCTCTGCACTCAGAAACAGCATAAACCCCATACTTCTAAAGCAGGTGAGAACAGAGTAAGAGTAACAGAAATGTTAATTATTGTCTATGGACTATGGGTAACTAACAGTTATTATGCCTAATGTTGTTTCCATATATCAAAGGTCAAAACATTACCATATTTTAAGATAAATATAAATAAAATCAGATATATATTTGTATTTGTGGTGTTATATAAGGAAAAAATTCTTCATGTTTCATGACAAGGAAAGGTTGATAGATGAACAGATGGAGAAAATAGTCTTCTGTGTCTCTTGTCAGCTGTATCCCATTATCAGAATGGATAATGCATAATGGAATAAATAGATTAATATGTTTTTGTTGTTGTTGTCTTATAAATGGTAAATTCTTAGAACTGTCCAACTGTGCAACAAAACTGACATGTTTCTCTTTGTACTAAATATTTCGGAGACATTGTTCTTAATTCCTAAATCCCCATGGACGGGTAGGTAGACTTTGCTTTACTGGAGGCTGTAACCACGTACCACACACAGTGAGTGGTGAATGATACATGGACATCATATACAACATCAAAATCCTTTTATCACCCTGAGCTGGTTTATGTATGCCTGACAGGCAATTATTCAGTTATGTTCAGGCTTTCCGATAAGAGGCTGGCACTGAATGATTTAATTAACATAATTATTTATATGAATTTTAAAAATATCATTGCAATCAAGAAGGTACACAGTCTGTACATTTGGTATTCATGTAGGCTTGGAAAGTGTTGATTAAACAACATGAATTTATATCTGAATAGGAAGGAGATTAAAGTTCAAGCTACCCCACAAAGATGTCGCTTGGATCCAAGTGTAGAGCAGTTCTTTGACAATAATGAACATTTTTAATAAATATCATTTCAGCACAAATGCACAGAGGAAGAACAAACAAGTGGTTAGAGTACTAGATTAGGTCATGCATGCTTCAACTCTCATCCACAGTGTTCTCTAATAACCTCAGGGAAATCACTTATGGCTAGATGCACAAATCATTTCAGTTCCCCATGTGTCCTGGGTAGCCACCCAGCTGCCAGAAAATCAGAGCATTAAAACTCCAGTCCTTCCAGTAAGCACCACTCAAAGGTAAGGCAGGACACATTCCAAGGGAAAGGCAGATAAGCAAAGAAAACACGTCTGATTGTTGTCCCTCCTTTCTTTCATCTCTAAATGCTCGATATGAGGTATTCAGCAAGTACTGCGTTAGCAGCATGAGACACAAGCAGATCTGAAAGCATATGACGTGTGGGGAAAGAGAGGAGGACACAGAAAGTAATATAATTTACTCCAAATATATGTATAGTGTCCTTAGAGATCATCCTACTTGGACTTCAGGTGCCTTGCAGTATGGGAAGTCTCCTGTCTAACCCACAAGATCTTTCATGTGCTCGAGCAGTGGCTCCACGTGCCGGTGCAGTGTCCAGAGCCCAGGGAGCAGCCTGACCAATGTGTCACTAGGGGTGCACAGGCAGTTGTCCAGGCTGTCCCAGGCAAGTAAAGATAGGGATCCAAGGTGGAAAAGTGCCTTAGATTACTTCAAAGAGTTTGAAAGTACCAAGTGTGTACGCACACCATACAGGGAGAATGGTGACAAAATGATGGAACAACTCATTGTACTGAAGTGTACTGAATTTTCTCAGAAAAGCAGAAAACTACCAACCTGAAAGTAAGGGAAGTAGTTATCCTTTTCAAAATGGACAAAAGTACACAATCCAAAGAATGACAGAACATACGATATTAGAGACACTTTCAGGCAGAAGTACATGCACTGAACTCCACTTTTCACTGTTCCTACCTACACTAAAGAGTAACTGAATTGCATTAAAATTTTAGGGAATAAAAAGCATTTTATAATTTTGCTTTGGAAATGGAACTTATACTGGTAGCTTCGTCAAGCCATTAGAGGAAAAGAAAACCAAATGTTGAAATTGAGAATATTCAAAGGATCTGATGAATCAACATGATTAGCTGTAACAGACAGTTTATCATTTATTGACAATACCATCATATCAAATTCACAAACTGAATACTAACATGGGAGATGTGCTGATTGCAGACATTCTCTTGAAGACACTACTTTGAAGTGTACTTCAGACAGAGTCCAGATTTAGAAATTGTATATAAAACTTTAGTCACAAGAAATGAAAACTTTGTCTGGTGTTAAAAAAACTGTTGTCAGAGCTGTAAAATCTACTTCTGAAGACAAGACTCCAACCAGAATACAAACAACTAAGAGTTCCAATATATGAGATATTCCTTTCTTAGATGAGACTTAAAAGAACAGGGACAATTTAAAAAAATTGTAGTAAATATATATTTTAAAGGGAAATATGATTTAAAGATTAACAATCTGTGAAAAGATTGACCCTCTGCCCCATTACCTTTTTCATTGGCCCTGAAAAAGGGCTGTACTGCAAATCAGATCAATTCTGTAGTTTTTCTGAAAATTAATCTAAGAGTTAGGAAGAATTTTTTTTTAATCAAATATGTGAGGTGGCTTAATTGACAATGTGGCCATGTAAACTCCAGGGAGCTGGTTCAGGAGAGCTTACAGGATCATGTGGAATCTGGAAGAGGGAAAGGAGGAGCAGAGAAAATCACTCTACAGTAGCAGCACCATCAGTCATGAAAGGACTCCTAGATCTTAGTGTCAGTCAGTGGAAGAAAGACAGTAGAACTATGTGGTACACCAGTGTTATGATTATAAGGGACTAATACTTGAATAAAAAGGTGAAAATATTGTCATTGAGTCAGCCACAAAATTAATTTAGCCTGCTATTTTTTCTATGATGGAAACCATCAGCAGTGCTTAAGGGAGGAAGGTAAGAAGAAAGGGGAAATAGCAACAGGATAAAGTGACCCTCTCCTCAACACAGTTTCACTTTCTGCAATTTGTGATTGCAGCTGGATCACAATATTTAACAATCTCAGACAGGCAAATCTATTTCTCTTGAACTTCTCTAATTCATTCCAATTCATATTTTTGGTAGCCAAAAAATATTGTGTCAATGAGGTCCATTATTCAATTGTGTCTTGTGAAGCATTCTTTTTTTTTTCTTTAAAATCCACTGGAGGTGTATTTAAAAAGACACCTTAGTTCTCGTACAAGAAATAATATAAGGGAGAATAAACTTCCCCCTTTTCATGCTCTTCTTGGATTATATTAAGTTCCCTGGATAAGGAACTAGTTAGAGTCAATAACATTAATTGACTTCCATTTAAAACAATTAATTATTACACCTTAAAATTAAAAGATTAACCTTTTATATCTGCCAGCTAATCCCTTAAGATTCTTCCCACAAATCCACAATATGGAACAAAATTGTTGCATCGAAGTGTCGCCTGTGCTGCTCTGCTAAGACTAATATGGTTTTCATTAGGCTCAGCCTACACCATCAAAGCCTCTTAAGCAAATGGATTCCATGCTATCTAAACACTTTTCATTAAAATAGCTCTATTAATCAAGATTTATTTTAATGAAACAAGGGCAGGCAACACAACCCAAGAACATGGGTGATTTGCTGTTCCATAATCCACTACACTCAGCAATCTGTTGTGAGGGGGCTGTGGCCAAAGGGACAACCCCAAGGAGCATACTACAAATGAACCCAGAAGAAGCTGCCCTAGCTCAATTAGTCTCCAAAATTGGCTGTAAAGACCTTTCTAAGAAATAACCCCGTTAACTGATGTTAGTCATGCAACATTACTGTGAGGCATTATAGGTTTCAAAGTGGGAGACTTCTCAGGTACAGTGTTTGTAAGGCCTTTCACCTATGGATTTTCTGTTTTCTAGGGTTCTCCTAATGTACAAACAGCTTAAAAAACTATGTACTGCCACTCAAGCAATTCAGTATGATAATTAAGAAAGGTGTGAGTATGATCTGGTCAGTTTCATGGTCTTTACTATGGATTTCCTCTTATGCAACCCATGCAAAAGCAATATGTACATATTCAGCAAACTGTATCTGAGATGTTCACAGTTTCCTTGTATTTTGGAGGTAGTAAACCTGCTCATAGGATCATAGGAACCCCTGTAATTAGTTATACTGAGACTCCAAGCAGGACCTGCACTCAACAATTCTGATGGGTTCCTTCCACCTCAGTATATTCTACAGTTCTATGAATCCATTATGGTTTTCTGCCTTTGGCTGACAGTGAGTGCTATGTCTCCTGTGCCCTGCAGCATCAAATTCCATTGCATAAATAATCACCTTCTTTGGCTATTTTTAACTGCCAGTATATTGAAAAAAGACATTAAAAAATGGATCCACATTCACTCTTCTCATGTCACTCACAGTTTTCATAACTGCCTTAAAACACATCTTTTCTGGAAAGCACAGTCCTAACCAGCACAGCCCCCCTCTGGTGGAAGCATTTCCTCCTGCTGTTACCTTGTCTGTATCTATTCCTGTCTCTCGGACAAGGTTTGGCATCCAGGTCTTTCACCGGATGATGAGGTTAATCTGTTCAACTTCCAGAGAAAGCTCACAGCTCCATTTTCTAACAGAGAAGGGAATTCTCTGGCAAAGGAGAGGCTTATCACTCTTTAGCCAGCTGGCTGCTTTAAAACTTCCTGCTTCCCCTTTTCACTCCTGCCCAACATAAATCTTCAGTCATGGGTAACTCTGAAATCTTTCCTTACGTGAAAATGAGGAGGTAATAGATGAGCCTTGGAGGACGGCTTTCCTCTTGCTTGCAGCCAAAAGACAGCAAAAATGTGGAGTGAGGTGATAAGTTAATTTTTTGCATTGGGTTGGCATTAAACACATTTTCCAGGTTCAGACAACTATATTACACTACTTTGGGTTTTGTTGTGTTTTTTTTTCTTTTCCCTGAAATAATTTGTATTTCTTTCAATGTTCTCTTTACTTTCCACAGTTTTTCAAATAGTTCAATGTGGATTAGTAAAACAAACTGAAGTCTGTAGTCTGAAGCAAAGTCTTGTTTGCATGTTGACTTAATAAGTGTTTACATGACATAAGGATTTTAAGGAACAAAGAATTTAGTCCAACAGAATGAGATTGATTTTTCTTCTCCTTATTTTTTGTGGTTTTAGGTTGTTTTTCAACAAAGAGAAAACAAAAAGCAGACATAGAACATTCAGTACAATGGCTCCCTGAACATTTGTCCCCCAAAATGTTAAACAAAGTGAAAATAAACAAGCAAAAATGAAACAGAATTATGAATAAGGAATTCTTTGTCAAGCATACAATATTAGTAGTCAATTGCTTTAACCAGAAAGAAAAAATATCATTGAATCCTTGCTTATACTTTTTCTAGCTGGACCACAATGACCAACATTACTATAAAAGAAGAGAAAATCATGTTTATTCATATTTTTAACTATAAATGAAACTTAAAACTTTTTTCCTTCTCAGAAGAAAATATATCCTTATTTCACTGCCTATTCATGACGTTATGAATTTGACAGGAAAAATCAGTTTCCTATTTTAGTTGACAACCACAAAAAAAAGACTGTTTTGAAGACCTTGGCCTGTAGAGTCAGATAAGATATAGGAACTGTTATCAGCTGTCCCCACATTCAAGAAATTACTCATTAAAACTTGGAATCATGTCAGTGTTTCCATATCAAAGACAGCATCGCTAGAGTAATAAAATGAATTGGGTGATAGTACTGTAAGATAAATAATTATGCTTCATTTCTTGCTTCATCTTTAATATGAAGTATCTGAAATTATTTGTAATGTAAGAGACAAGTGGAAAATGGCCGTGAAGGACAAATCTTGAATATCAGCAAAATATACATAAAGCCATATCCAAATATCAGGAACATAAAAGGAGAATAAAATCTTGAACATCATTAATTCCAAGCCTGGATTTCCATCAAATGATGACAGATTGCTGTTTAAAGCCACAATGTTCTCCAGCAGTGAAGGTGTCTTGGAGACCTGCTGTTTCCAACATTTCCAGATTTTTGACAACTGTGTGTAAGAGCAGTCATTAGTTTTACTAAGTGTTTTTAACAAATCTAATGCCCAACTATTTTTAAAATGTAGCTTTTAGAGTGACCTTTAATCTCCCATGGGAAATTAGAAAATGGAGAAGTTATTGGAGGAGGAGATCCAACAAAATTACAATCACGACAAGCTTGAATTACACCATATAATTGAATCTATTCAGAAGCCAAAAATCAATGCAGTCAGCCAGAAGTATACCAAATGTGACATTCATTTTTTCTGCTTTATCAAGCTTAATTGATGTCTTAGGAACTAAATAAGAGTAATAGGCAGCCTTATGGTAGAAACCTCCAGAGATATTTCAAGTGGCTATTCATAAAGGCTGCAAATAATTCATAGATTTCACTGTCAGTTGATGGGGTGATAGAATAACTATGTTGCTTTTAAATACCACATGCCTTGGCATTAATTTCACCCCCATCTCTCCAGGCTTCCTATTGAGAGAGGTCACAGGCACAAATCCATCTAGCTGGCATATCCTGAATTAGAGAAGCTCTTGACTTGTCAGTATCGTTTTGGACAGAAAGTTAAAATGTCATGGCTAACAAGCTAACACTAGTGACATTTCCTGGCATTGCCACACACAGTTTGTCATAATGCATATGCATATATAAAAATACATGAACATATTACAGAATTCAATAAAGGAGAATACATACTAACTTTGTAACACAGGAGATGCTTCAGAATAATGCCTTCATGCCCCTGCCTCTCTGATCATATCTAAAATGATGCAACAAGGCCTAAGCTAAAGTGATAGAAGGAACACCAAGATGATGACAATACAGTGTCGATGAATCTAAAATTTACCCCCCAAAAAATGAGAAATATAGAATGTTGTCCTGAAAAGTGTACTGAAAAGCAACGATCTACTTCATGATTCTATAATTATAATTTAAAATGAGGACTGCAGAAAGTAGCTATGATGAAAAAATCTTGTTCTAAGAGAACTCCTGATCTATCAAATGTACTAAGAGTATTCCAAGAGTATTACAAACACCTCTTGGATATTTGGTCCGAGAGTTTCAAAGCATGTATGGAAATGAGGTGACTAAATTCCATCTTGTCTGTTTCTCAAAATTTCCTGTCTTTTCCTGAAACCAATGCTTTCCCCTTTCCAAGAAGGGAGATGCAAGGTAATGATGCAAAACTTTCAGACATACTAGAATTTATATTAGAGGGTAAAAAATATTTGTCCTTCTTCACAGGTTTATAAGGCTCCATCTAGACAGCTAGAAGTCATACAAGTTCTGTTGTGTTTACAGTGCTTTTTAAAGCATATTAATTTCAGCATATTTGCTATCAATATCATTTTAGCATACAGAAGACTCAAGCTATCTGATAATAACTCGAGTAGCAGTGTATCCAAACTGGTGGGCTACAGAAATGTTTACCCTGATGAGGATTGATTTCCATTTGAACTGTCTATAACTCACGGAAGTAAGCCTGTCAGAGCTGAAGAAATGTTTGGACAATGCTCTCAGGTACCTGGTGTGATTCTTGAGATTCCTCCTCTACAGGGCCAGGAGTTGGACTTTGTTTGATTCTTGTGTGTCCCTTCCAACTCAGAATATTCTATGATTCTATGATCCTAGACACACACACACACACACACACACACACACACACTCAGAAGACACAATCTTATGTCAAAATAAACAGCAGAAACACCTTGACTTTTCCCTTTCTTCTGATGTAATTTGGACCAAAGTATACATAGAACACTTGCTAGCATAAAAAGTTCAGAGGACTTGGAATTATATTTCTGGAGAAATTTTTAATAACAAAAAATAATTTGTGCAGTTCTGTTCCACTGCAAATTTTACTGAAATTATCAAGGATAAGAGGCGTAAGTAGTCTAAAAGGACTGGACCAGACAGGGCATGCTCAGTACAAGAGCCTAATTCCAAACAGCCTGCATAACATGTAATGAAGATACATATGCTGCCAACTTGTAGGGTTTTAAAACCCCATATTTCTGAAATATGTTAAAATCTCATAGCTTGTCATAAAAATAGATTTCAATGTAGATGTTTTTCATTAGTCACAGATTCACAGAATCACAGAAGGTTTAGGGTTAGAAGAGACCACTGGAGATTATCTGCTTCAACCTCCTTTTTTAAGCAGGGTCCCATACAGCATATTACTCAATAATAGCCAGAAAGTATTTGTGGATGCTGAAAGTTTAATACTTTAATCATATAACTCAGTCACCAAACCCAATTAAAAAAGTAACACCTAGCTATATTTCTGTTACTTTACCAGCTTTGGTAAGAAAAAGACTTCTACTTGCAATAATTCATTTAAGCAATTACTTTTATTTGTGAAGAAAATTTTAGCTCAGTCTTTGAGAGCTATGCAGGCTTAGATTTAAAATCTAGCAATTGCCAAAACCACCTGTTTATATCTCCTCTCCTGCAGCATAATCTTATCTTCTGTGAAATATGTTACTGCATTTCTCCCTAGGCATGATCTAGATAAGATTTGCCAGCCTTGGAAGAAACCCCATTTTCAAATTCCAGTTAGCCCCAGATATTGCTATTTCTGTCATTTCCACTGCATGACAATCAGCTGAAATATCATCCACCATCTCAATCAACTTTACAACATGGCAGATGAATGTTAATTAGTCATTACTTTTGCTGATAGGAAGAGGGGTTGATGAATCAAACCTCAAGCTATCAACATCTAAACATACAAAATCTCTTAAACAAGTTAATACTGCAAAATGCAACAAAGAAACAAATTAACAGCAGGAGACAGATCAATCCAAGAAATCTTTAATTTTGTGTTCCATAATTTTTGCATATACAAAGTAGCATGGAAGTTCTTAATTACACTTTTATTAGTACACCAATATACTTCAATAGATATCAGCACAGAGACATCTGCCCATGTGCCCCAGCACCCTGATTCAGTGAAGGTTTCACTTGTACCAGAATGGAAGCATGGCCTGGACTGAGGCTAATTAGCCTGCTTGAGAAGGGTGCCATTCTACCTTGGGCAGTGCAGTCCTGCCTCAATCACCTTCAGCCTCTGAGCTGAGCTTCCCAGAGCACTACATGACTGATGAACCAGCTCCATCCTGTACAAGCTACACAGAATTTCTCTATTAGCACTCCACGCTATAAGAGAATTTTGGCTGGATCAAGACCTGGAAGTGCATAACATCTGAGACACATACACCCACTCCTGACACTCTCAGTCTGTCTCGTAAATGTGAACTGTGGAGATGCCTGAGAACAGTTTGTATAGTTGAAGAAAGACTTCAAGGGACTTAAAAGTAGTGAGAGACTGAAGCCCCACTCTTATACCTCCTCCTCTCTCTGATATTCCTTAGTCTCCCTGATGCCTCACTTTTATGAGACTGCCAAGGGCACAGCATGTATAAAGAGGGATTTTTATGCCAGGGGTCTTTGCAAGCAGCAGACAGGCCTTAGCCAACCTTCCACACTTTTCCTTTTCAAAAAATATCTGTCATTTGCAATCACTTTGTTGTACATATAATGGCACATTTAAGCTCCTTCACTGGCTTCTGGAGAAGAAGAGAAAGAAAAAACAACACACACAAAAGAGATTCTCATGCAAAGAGACTCTCATGCAAATCAGATACAAGACTAAGCTATTTTAAAATATAAAATTAATTTTCTATTCATTCTTTTTTTTTTTCCTCCCTCCAATTAGCAGCTAATCTCATCCATATAGCTTCAGGCTCCAAACTGGTAAATGTTGTGATTCACTAAGAAGTAGTTGGAAGCTTTTTTTCTTATAATTACAAGATATAATTACTTTGGAGCTTTTTTAGAAACTTCCATGATTAGTAAAGCTTTTGGTAATTGTAGACATAGCATTTATATTTTTAATAAGCAGAAAACTTTTATGCTCAAATAAAAGAATTAAATCCACAAAACCCAAGCAATTTATGGCTTAGAAGCCCCTGGAGAATATTTGAGAGATACAAAAGCAGGACTTCAGGACCATCAGTTTTTTTACATTGAAAATAGGCAATATTTTGGTTATTAGCATCAAATTGCAGTACATACATGCAGGAAAGGAAGATATTTCTTGTGAGAAAATAAAATACAGAAAGACTCAAAAGGTTGGTTAAAACTTTATATGACTCTTTCCCTAAAACACAAAGAAGAGCAATAGAAAAAATATCCCTTTTCTCCCCCAGGAAGGAGCTGAGGAGCAGCAGCAGGCTAAGGGTAAAAGGAGGCCATGCTGGAGTGCAGTCTGTGGCCTGAGGGTAGACATATACTAGGGAGAGAAAAAATTTTGGGGCATGGGACTTCAGCTTTCTCCACTAGTGACTCATTAGCATTGCCCCTAACACAGGTTTTGGCAGTGACAACAGCCCATGAGCGCAAGACAGCAGTTAGCACAGGTCAGGACCAGCTCTTGGCAGGCATCCTGATTTCAGCAGCCCTGTCTTGTAAGGCAAAAACCCTTTTGTACCAGTGCAAACAGTCCTGTTGTAGCTGGCCTCAGCAGCAGCCAGGGTTTCCAGGACTGTTCCTCCTACTATGACAGAGACAGTCACCCAAAAATTATCATAAATGTTTTCTTTCTTAAGCAAATGGAAAATTATAGAGTAGAAAACTACAAAAGAAAATAATACCATTATATGAAATTCTGGTGGCTCATAGGGCAACTTGTCTTGGCAACAAAACCTAGACTTCTAATTCATGCAGGGTTTGTGAGTTTTTCAGTCAACTACTTGCTGCTTGGGCAAAAGAGGAAGCAGAGGACAGATTGAAATGATGCACAGTCTGCCCCTAGACTTCATAGAATCATTTGGGTTGGAAATGTCTTTGGGATCATTAAGTCCAGTCATCAACATAGCCCTGAAAAGCCCAATGCTAAACCACGTCCCCAAGTGCCACATCTATATGTCTTTTAAAATCTTCCAGGGATAATGAAACAACCACTTTACCAGACAGACTGTGTCAATGTTTGACAACTCTCCACGATTTTTTTCCTAATGTGCAAACTAACCTGACCCCAGCACAATTTTAGGCCATTTAACTGTCAGTTGTGTCCTGGGAGAAAAGGCCATCACACACCTTGTCATAACCTTCTCCCAGGAGGTTGTAGAGAGCAAAAGGTCCCACCTGAGCTGCCTTTTCTCCAGGCTAAACAACCCCAGTTCCCTCAACTGCTCCTCATCAGACTTGTGCTCCTGAAACTTCACCAGTTTCATCATTCTTCTCTGGGCTTGCTCCAGAACTTCAATGTCCTTCTCATAGCGATGGGCCCAGAACCAAACACAGTGCTCAAGGTGTGGTCTCACCAGTGCCAAGTATAGGGGGACAATCACTGCCCTGTTCCTGCTGGCCACACTACTGCTGATACAGGTCAGGATGCCATTGGCCTTCTTGGTGACCTGGATACTGTGTTGGCTCACATTCAGCCATCTGTCAAACAGTATTCTCTTTTTTTTTTATTTTTGCACCTGGTAACTTTCAAGCCATCCTCAAATGTGTAGGATTGTGGGGACCGTGTCAGGGGTTGAAGTGTACTACAGGACAACTACTAACAACTACCAATAGCTGCCTTTCAATTTAATCAGCAACCTGAATACTTTTTTACTGCTTAGACCTCAGTTCAGTGCCTCAAATGACAGTTTTACTATTGAATTAAATGACGTGTATTTCCTCAATGTCACCAAATCGACAATATCAAACTAACTTGTGATTGCCTTTGCATGAGTATGTTTGTCCACAACTATGGATCTCCTCTGTAAAACTAGGTGACATTCCAGAGCTGAGAAATAAAAATGGCAAACTTTAACTTTGGTGTGCTTCACATAACCCAGAAAACAAAATTACAGACTCTGAAGGGAATAGAAACAATGAGGAAAACCTAAAAAGGCATTTTTGAAGTTAGTTTCTCAGAAGAAATAATGGAGAGATAAGGAGAAAACTCCTAGATATATGATCCAGCCTCTCTGGAAAGAGCATCTTAATGGTCTACATTTGCATCAGACATTTGAAGAGAAATAAACATAGATGAATAAAACAGGAATTTATTACCATGGGGGGTTTTTTATTCTCCATTTTGACACAACAGGGAACTGAAATGTTATAAAATGCTTTACCTTTTTTCTCTCTATCTTTTTGGATAACTGTTCTTGGCAAAAGTTTCCATGAGTTTTATGCATGATAGAGGCTGAGTGTGTCTGAAATTGATAAAGGTTCCACAGTAATGTAAACTTGCAAGACAGGTTGTCTGTGAATATATTTTAAAGCAAATCTTATCAACAAAATGTCAGTGGTGTCCTGGTGTTATTCTGTACAGCCAGAGAATATTCACTGCAGCACCAGTAAGATACTCGCCAGGGACTCAAACTTTAAGCAGAGACAGGGAAAATAAATATGAACACTCTACAGATTCAGATAAACAAAGTTACTCGCCTGGACATTGTAGATTTAAATAAAATTTGGACCTGAAGTTTTCATTTAGATACTGTCAGACAAGGTTCAAATAAATAAGTAAATAAATACGAAAATAATATTTAAAAAATCTTCATCATGCTGTTGTGTACATAAGTTGCAAACTTCATAGGTTTTCTTACAAAATAAATGCAATACCTTCTTGCTTCTGGTTTATTTTTTATGCATCCTCTTTTCTTGCAAAAAATTGTCTGTACAACAGAAATATGTATTTCAGCAGAGGACAGTTGACATTCTGCTAGTAATAGGAATAGAATAGAAGACTGTTACCTAATTTTTAAATAATTCTGAAATATTTCTGTGAGAGAGAGCTACGTTGAAATGCAGCTAAGATTAACAACTGTGCTGTAGGAGGAAAAATGTGAAGACCATCATTATTTTTAGGTAATATGTAACACATCAATCAATCAATCACTAGTCTGTTGCTGGGGGCGATCTTATCTCTAGACTTGTCACTTATCCACTGGGGTTTATTTTAAAACTGGTTTAAGTTTAAGAGAAGGAATTATTAAGAAATGAATGTATTTTGCATCTTCTACTTTGACTTCCTGAATGCTCTAAGCAAGTAAAAGAATGCTGTTGACATTTTTCATAGGGAACTTTAGATGATTTAATATGACAAAGTAATAGAAAACTTTTTACCTCAAGATGACCTGTTTAAGAACAGTAGATTTGAAGTTACCTGAAATAAACCCCAGCAGTTATTTTTGAGAAAAAAAATTTACATTTTTACACATGTCTGCATCAATGGCAAATGACATTACAAGTCCATTTTCTGGTTAACTGGAGTATCTGGACTTACGAGTGTCACTCAAACGAGAGGAGATGCTGAAGTTTAGAGAATGGATGGGGATAAAAATTAAAACAGGAGAGATGTTAGAATGAAATAAAATGAACATCCACAAATGTCTGAGACACATTAGTGTGTTGGATAGTAACTTCTCAAAAGCCCGAGCTGTTCACTGTGTATCTGTATCTTCAAGATTTGCCCTCTTCCAGTGTCTATAAAACCATCATTCCTCCACCAATTTCTACTGAAAATCTCTACTGAACCTGTTCTCTCAGGGTTCACAGAACACAAAAAGTTTACTTAAATTGTTACTTCCCATAGCTCATTTCTTAGAATATCTTCTCCAGGGGATCAATTTTGAGACGTCCCCAGCAAAGGATGAGGAAGGTTAAGATTGGAGTTGGTCCATCATAACAGACTGTGCTAATTACAAAGCTGTGGGAGGTAACTGCATTTTATTGTTTTTGTGGGTATCTATGGCACTCTGAGCAAGAAGTGCAGAAGCCACACAGGCCAAAGGAGAGCAGATGTTAGCAGTCTGTCTCGTCCGATGGGAAAGATGCTGTCTTGAGTGGCTGCTCTCAGAATTATTCCTGGTTTGGTTTTGTTCCTTCATCCACCAATTAGCAAATAAAAACTCCATCAGCATCCCAGGAAGCAGAACAACAACTTCTCAGGCAAGTGCTTCTATCAGGCAAATGTGCAAAACAGAGAACTCTGGCTTCCAGCTTTGGGGAGTGCAGTCCCTGCAGGAGACATCATTTCAGAAATGTTCTGTTCTTCCACATTTCTTTATTGATTGGTTAGAGCATCCCAGCACTTAGTGCACTGGCAGCTGTCAATCTCACCTTGCTCCAAACTGAAATTAGCTTTGCAAATTCTAGATTTGGAGACAGGCTCTGAAGCTGGGGCTTTTGTATGCCACACGTCACAACACTCCTTTCATTTGAGCAAGATGTAAATTGTACTCTTGTCATTCCATAATATTTTTCCTCAAACTGACATATACAATTTTAGACCAAAAAAACTTCATTTTATAATCTGTTTTAAAGGCTTTTTTCAACATTTGAGATAATCCTAGAGAAACTGCAATTCAGTGAAAAATATACAGCTATACAGATGTATGTGGAAAGTCCCCATCTTGACTGAGTTATTTAAAATATTAATACAATAAACACAGAACATTAAGAATGAAGCCAGCATCATTTGGGGCTATCTTTGCATATTTTATGGCTAGATACATACTTCTCTCAGGCAAGACCGTCTAAAATTCATTAAAATCCTCATTTACTCATAGGAACTGTTTCACTCTTAGGACATCATATAAACAAAGAAAAACACCCACACCAGATTATTTAACACACCATAGAAGAGGAATGTCTCCCAGCATGAAATGTTTCTCATCTGAGTTACCATATGCCTCCTACTCCTTATTCCATTTCTCCATCTCCTCTAGCATAAACATTTCTATCCATTAACAACCTTTCAAATTCTTTACACTTTAAATATTGTATAGCAACACATGTAAACAGAAGTCTATGTTACTTTTATTGCACTCTTGGTACAAATTCACAGCACCTGACAGCAAAATCTCAGCTCAGTGTAGGAAATACATACCTGCTCAGCTGCAAAATTTTATATGCTATAAATCCTGTCAAATGTTATATAAACCTCTACATTAAGGCAGCAATATTATGCTAGAGCATTTCATCTGATTTCTCTTCCTAATTTCCTTCAAAGCCTCTCTGATATTTAAAGAAAAAAAAAAAAAAAAACAGAAGTCAGGTATAGAAAGAAATTGTATTAACTACCTACTATCTTAAACACAAAATAAGAGCAGCTACAGAACATTCCTGGGCTTGACAGGCTGGAGCATAGCCAATAAAATGAATGAAGTCCCATTAAAGTCAATGTGCCTGATTCCTTCCCTGCACCTGAGTAATGGAGGGAAAATAGGCAAACTGCTGTTTCAGAAGCCTTTTAAGGAGGCTCTAAAAACCTGAATCTGTGTCAAGAATACAGAGTGTATGGTGTAAGTGGGGGTTTTTTGTAAGGACAGCTTTTGCAAGATTTATTTTTCTAATAAGTACTTTTGTATTCTTTTTATCAAGAATTAAAATCAGTCCACCATAAACCCTAAACTTTTACTTCTGATTTGTTAAAGTCCAGTCACAGTGCAACTGATTCAGAAATTGTCTTTTGTGTCAGTTCAGCATCAAGCAGCATTTCCTCTGCCACTGACAATGAAGTCAGTGCAAGGCATAGGGCAGACCTTAGAGAATAAGCTCTCCATCACTGATTTCTGAAGATGATGCTATCTGGTTCACATCAAATAAGCCATCATGCAGAAACCTGTCTACACAGAGACAAGGAGCCTTAAAGTTAGCACCTCTCATCAGAAAGTGAAGCTTAATATTGTGACAATCAGGCAGTTCAACGAGAAAGCAAAATTCAATACATTTTGAGAATGCAAAATATTTTAACTTTTTTTGAAGTGAATGATTGTTCTGACATTTTTGAGTCAGTGGTTTTGTCTGAAATCTTTCATTGTGTTTATTTAATCACAATACCTTTACACACAAAAATAGAATGAAAAAAATACATTTCTTTTAAATTCAAATTCACTTCAGGCTGGTACCTTCAGATCATGCTCAGATTTCATCCTAAGACATTTAGAAGTCTCTGTCATCTCACAGGCCTAATGTTCTGAAAGTGCAAAGGTTGTGAAATTTTCTTTTTTGGTAATGCTAAGAACAAATTTTGGACTGCATCTCTGAATCAGTCACTGAAAGTTCTGTATAAGTCTTGGCATTTGTATTGAAATGCACTGTGTAAAATTCTGCATGTTTCTACTGACCTTGTAAATAACACTGATAAATAACTAAAAAAACAAAGAAACTAAAACCCCGCAAACTTTTTCTTAAAAACCAAAACAAAACCTTGAATATTTCTACTAAATCTGTGATTCATAGAAGCTGAATATTTTTTATAAAATCTTTTGGTTTCCTAGTTTATAAATGGGCATAATTAAATTATGTCAGAAAAAGCAATGTATACTGAAAGATGTGTCATTGCAAATGGCAGTGAAGACCTGCACCCTGGCATCACCCCCATCCCCACTGCAGAACCATTTGGCCAGCAAGGAGGAAACTGGTCCAGAAGGACCACTGGGTAAATCAAGGTGATTTGGGCCTTCTTGACAACATCTGAGTTAAGGTGAGTCAGCTTTAATGTGATTTTAATTAATAAATAGTGAGTAGTTGCTGAGTTCTAACATTCTCTAAATCATATGGAGCAGCTTGGTGTAACTTTCCATAGGATTTCCCTCTGTGAAGTACATGTGCAAGAGGTGTTTATGTATCATGCTGCACAGAGAATTCCCACCTGCACTGTATACTTTGCAAAGCCCAAATGCAATGTCTCTGCTATTGAATTGATTGACCTGGATCATACTTTGTCCATGACATTCAGGATATGTGGAAGACAGCAGGTTTCAGTAGCCTTTTTACTGTTCAGGCAANTTTTTTTACATTTATTTACTATTTATTTACATTTATCTCTTTTTTGAAAACTAATGGAATTAAACATGTCCCACTTTGATTTAAACAAAAGCCATGTTTCTTCTCCTGTATTACTCTCATTTGCTCTTGTGCAACTGAAGGTTAAGAATTAATGAAATCACCCCTAATGAAAATCCAGTATGAAATCAGTATAAATGCCCCTGTTTATAAACATAAAAATAAAGAGTAGTCTTAATTCACTCTCACAAATTTTCTCCCATGGCAAAGAAAGAATAATCATGTTTTTTGATGTGATTTTAAGCAGAATTTAAACAAACAACAATGATTAAATCTTCTGAATTGGATATAATTTGTTATTTTAATGAAAATGCCAACTTTAAATTATCTTTTTCAAGTTAGTGTTATATTATAGAATTTAGCACCTTATTAAAGAGAAACCTTCCTCTTAAAATAGCATGGCTTGCAAACCTTATCTTAAGCCATAAATTAATATAGTACTTTGGGTTACCATAAATGTTAGCTATTCTTTAAGTCTTAACTTGTCATTCAACTACATATTAATGAATGCCCTGTAGAATTATAGTTTATCATTTAATGTTTACAATTTATTTTCTTGCAATTTTAAAGATCATATATTACCGAAATTACTGTTATAAAAGTAGCAAGGGAACATTAGTAGTAATACATGGCCATGTTGATGTAAAACATTATGTAAATAAGTATATCCTTTTTTTAAATTTTAAAATCAAGCACTATTTCAGTACAGTTTTAATTATGCAGTTCAGTTAATTATGTTCTTTATAGTGCTAATATTAGTCTGTACAATTTACTCCAGTTATGCTGGCTCCAATTTTACTCTGTAGTTCAATTAAGTTGTTTTTATTTTTTTTTTTAATTCTTCCATATATGAAACAACTTCTATTTACAGGAATGAAATAGAAGTGTTTGCAGTAGCTGCAAAGAATGTGCACTGTAGCTCTCTGTCTCTGGGCAAACCCCAATGATATTTAGTAAGTTGTTTTTATTCATCCTAAACTTGTCCATCTAAATTCATGATCAAAGTTAACTACATTTTGCAGGTTACAGCTCCTGATCTTTTTTCCAGAGAAAACCGCAAAAGTTGTAGCCTGATAATTGTTTGCTTCAATGAGGGCAAATTTTTATTAAAGACTGTGATTAAGCTAGACCAGTGTTATATATGATTATTCTGATTCCTTGGTTTAATTCCAGGTCCAGTTCAAGATTCCCTATACTTAGGAATAAGAACACAATTATATTTGAATATTCTAAAAATACATGTCTAGTAATAATCCATGGGATAGAAGAATTGAATACAGATTGAATTTTGTACCATGGCATGAAAGTCTCTATTTTCTTTCTCCTAAAAACTTCAGACCTAGACTTCTTCCTGAAAATACCAATTTGGTGCATTCTGTTTTACTTAGAAAGTGGATAATTCCAAGCAGAGCCATTATTCAGCATAGTGTATGTTATATACTTATAAAAAGCTCTAAACTATTATTTAGCCTGTAAGCCTTTAAACACTTATATCAGCAAATATATTGATTTTCCAAACATCATAAAAATAGGTACATATTGGTGTTGTAACTGGTATGATAGATTACTTCAACAGTTCAGTGGAAACAATCTTGTGAATTAAGAGCATCTGACAAATTTATCAGATTTTATAGGATTTCTTGTTTTGATTATTTTTATGAACAATTAATGATAAGACTGAACTTTTGAATGTTCTGAGTAAAAATAATCTTAACACTGAAACTGCTCTAAGCAGGGGTTCCATTAGAACAGTAGAGTCACTATGATTTCCTAATCAGCCTTATGCATGGTGAAATCTCATGTTCTCTTCTGCTGCACCTTACCATGTTCAGTGCTTCTTTTCCAGATAGTAAAGTTGCATCTATAAAATCAACATACACTTCAAGTTCAAGACATGCAAATATGTGTGTATATATAAGGGTATATATATATACACATATATATATATAATCTTAACTTATGAATATGCCTGAAAGTACATACCTGGTGCCATCTGATACACCCTTGGAAATGCAACATCATCACAAATCTGGCACAGGGCTGATATGGGACCCACATACTCCTGAAAAGGACCCAGAGGCTTTCTGGGATACATGAGGGTACCTCAGAGGTTGGAAGGGGTTGTTTTTAACTGTAGCATACTTCTACAATACAGAGAAATCAAAGCCAGATGTCTCAGTTCCAGTGTGAATCCCAGTGAAAGTTTCTGGCTATGTGCACCTCAGATCTAAGGCTAGATTTTAAGTAATTAGTTTGCTAAATAGCTGGACTATAAAGCAATATGGTTAATTTAAAAATAAAATATGTCCTTTCTGTGTTTACATGTACATGTCTCAGAGTAAGTTCGTATTTGTTTTAGTCATTTTGAATGACTCAGACTTCAACTATTTTATCTAAAAACTTAAAATTAATTAACAATCCTAGGCATGCAAAAGTAAATCCTCTTGGCTCCTCTACACAAAGTCCAAAATTTTAAACCTTTATCACTTACTTTTACTGTGAAGAAAGACTGAAATCTATTCTGTTCACCATGTACCAAATAATACCAGTTACAGTAATAGATCTGTCTGGAAATTATATCTATATCTATATAGATAGATAGATAGATATTATACATATATATAAATAATATATATTTATATTATTTAGGTATCTCTACACATCAAGAAATGAAGGTGCCAGCTCAGAACCCTTATCTTGTAAGAATGTTTTTGTTCTTTGTAGATGAGGATATGGAAATAAAAGCACACACTTGGATGAAATTAACCTTCTGAAGCAGGGGTAGTAAACATAGAGAACACCTCTGGAGAGGGGTACCCCTTTGAAAAGATTCTATTTCAAAGTAGTATTATATTATATTCAATATTCCTTGTGTTAGATTCAATTGCATTATATTTCTTGTATTATATTCAATATTTCTTGTATTCTCCTTTAGGAATGAAAGAAGTTAATGTCTCTTTCTCCTAGACACAAGTTTCTCCCAGGATTTGACAGGATAGACCAAATACTATATTTTGAGCAAGAATATTTCAAAGATTACTCTTCTGGGATATTTCTTTTTGACTCAAATTATTCCAAATATCAGTGAAGAAAACAGAAAAATTAATAGCTGTGCCATTCCAAAGCTTCTCTCTTTGATGTTATAAGGATATATTGATAACATTCCACATACTAATAAACCATTTCTTTTGTTGCCCATTCTATCACAACTATGCTCTGCTCAGAGGATAATGGGATCCATTTCAGGCAGTGGAGAGAGATTTAGGAGTGAGCTGAAAGTGCAGCAGTCCAGCACAGGCAGGATGAATGACCTTCTGGAGGGCCACCTCTGAGTTCATATCAATAACAACTGCCTTAGATTCTCACTCATTAGCCAGCCAAAATGCAGATTCAACTCTTACTATTTATCCTGATCAACCTAGGGTGAGATTGAGCTTATAATAGTAGCAATACCTTGTTACCACACAAATATGAGACTTGTCTTCCTAGAATTTCTCAGATTTGAAGATTGTATTAAATATTAAAAGGGGAATGGATCTCAGAATCAGAGAATCCTTTCGATTCAAAGGGACTTTCAAAGAACATGTAGTCCAAAATCCCTAAAGTGAGCACATCCTCAACCACACCAGGTTAAACAGAGCCCTGCCCAACTTGACCTTGATGTTCCCAGGGATGGCACATCTATCAGCTCTCTGGGTAACCTGCTTCAGTGTCTCACCACCTTCATCATAAAAATATTCTTTATATCTAGTCTGAATCTACCCTCTTTCAGTTTAAAGCCACTAACCCCTTGTCCTATCACTAAAGACTCTATGAAAAAGTCAGTCTCCATCTTTCTTATAAACACTCTTTAGGTATTAAAAGGCTGTGCTGAGGTGAGCATGTATCACTTTCTCCTACAATGTCATACTGAACATGAGAAGAATAAATATCAATCTACTTAATTTCAGTAGTCCAGCCTTCTGCATCATACAGCACATTTAATCTAACTTTGCTTGTGGAAGGAGTCAAAATCTGTTACATATCTGACAATGTCCTATTTTCTGTCTGAGTAAGATTTTGAACCAAGAGTAATAATTGTCACGAAAGTATCTCTCTGCATTTGAAGAAAGTCTTCCAGAGATTAATAGCTTGTCACAAAATCCTCACTCTGGTAACACTGATCTATAAAATCAGATGTTCCAACCTACAGGCACATTTCACACTCAATATCAAATGTTTATTCACACCTGACAGGCTCATGTAACAATATTGAAAATATCTATATTTTAAAAGAATCTATGAAGGATGAGAAATTAGTTATTGTAGTGGATTGACCTTGGCTGGATATCAGGTGTCCTCCCAAGGTGCTCCGTCTCTCCACTCCTCAGCTGGACATGGGAGAGAAATATAACAAAAGGCTCATGGATCAAGATAAGGGCAGGGAAATATCATTCATTAACATCATGGGCAAAACAGTCTCAACTTGGGGAAAAATAGCTTCATTTATTGCCGGTCAAATTAGAGTTAAATAATGATAAATAAAACCAAATCTTAAAAACACCTTTCCTCAACCCCTGCCTTCTCTCTGGGTTTAACTTCACTTCCAAATTCTCTCCACCCTCCCCACCAGCAGTGCAGGGGTACAGGGAATGGAGACTGTGGTCAGTCCATCACACCCTGCCTCTGCCATTCTTTCCTCCTGAGGGAGGGATTCTTCGCACTCTTCCCCTGCTCCAGCATGGGGTCCCTCACACAGAAGACAGCCCTTTATGAACTTCTCCAGTATAAGCCCTTCCTACAGGCTCCAGTTCTTTAATTTCTCCAGCACAGGTCCCTTCCATGGGGTGCAGACCTGCAGGACCAGGCTGCTCCACTGTGGGTCCCCTGCCAAGCCACAATTCCTGTCAGGAAATGGGCTCCAGCTTGGGCTCCTCTTCCCACTGGTCCACAGGTCCTGCCAGAAACCTGCTCCAGCACAGGTCACAGCCTTCTTCAGGCACCCACCTGCCCTGCAGTGGGTCGTCCACGGGCTGTAAGGGGACATCCTGCCTCACCATGGTCTGCACCAGGGGCTACCGGGGAAACTCTGCCCCAGCACCTGGAGCACCTCCTCTCTCTCCTGCTTCACTGACCTTGGCATCTGCAGAACTCTCTCGCACATGTTCTCACTCTTCTCTTCTCTGGCTGCAATTGCTGCTGTGCAGGTTTTTCCCTCCTTAAATCTGGGGCCTGACCATGGCCAGCAGTGGGTCCAACTGGCTGGTGTTGGCTCTGTTGGACACAGAGGAAACTTCTAGCAGCTTCTCAAAGAAGCCATCCCCATAGCCCCCCAGCTATTAAAATCTTGCCACTCAAACTCAACGCAGTTTTAGATTAATTTAATTAAATTGTGATAATCGTAGTCAGTTTGTCTTTAGGAATTTGTCTTACCTAGACAGACAGGCTCCTCCAGAGAATAGTACCTATCTCTCTTTTATATATTTATCATAGGATAAGGTGAATAGTCCCCTAAAATCTTTCAGTGTTGACTTCAGAGACAGCCTAAACAACTAATTTAGGTTAAGAGATTTACATTCTAGAAGCCTAAAGTAATACTGGATTAATCTCACTCTATTTGACATGCTTGGCATGAAAACCAACATATTCATCAAGTACTATTACAAATTAAATTTTTATCTAACAAGGTCATTAACCTTAATGCTATTGGTTTTTTCTTCTGAGGAAAATATTAATGATGTTTTAGAAAATGATACAGATATTTATGCCAGTATTTAACTCTCCCCATTCCAAGTTATATTGGTATGGATTTTAGCGCAATGACTGAACTGATTTGAATTTTTTCATAATGCATAATCTGTTTTATCCAAAAAGCTGATTTTGATACAGCTACACAAAGGTAAGCACAAACAAATTTCTCAAATTCTTAATTCAAAAATAAGGCTTTTGTATTTATTACAAGAACAAATGTCCTAGTGACCTAAGAATCAGGGAGTTGAACCACTGATTTCAACAGGGACAGCAGGTTTAACAAGGATACCTTTAACAATTAAATTTAATGAATGGGAACATATTTTCCTTCTTTAACTTTGGATTCCTGTAATTCTGAAAAAATGCTGTAGTATCTGAAAGGACCAAAACTACTGCTCACTAATACACTTTTGTTATGTATATGCTGACAAGTTCCTCTGTGCTGTGAATACCTGTTGCTTTGCCATCAGCTGTCAGTCCTGTCTTTTGACTGGAACTGTTACTTAGTCATTACCTTCTACAGAATATTTCTAAATGAGAAAAGTCAAAGAGTCTTCTGAAAACTTTTAATAGCCTGCATTGCACAGATAACTGTTAGGAAGTGTTGTCACCTGCTTTCCATCTACTCTTAAAACACTGTCTTTCTAAATTACTTTTATTGTTTGTGTGACTGCAGATGCTTTCTCAGGCCCATATCATATCACATGTCATTAAACTTGGTTTATTATATAAATAAGGCATACAGCCTACTGCAGACTACATCTTATGCTTTTCCACTTTTCTATACACAGTATCCAGTACTTTTAATGATATCCTTAGAGAGCTAGTCAAAGAGATTGGGGGTAGAAACGTGCTAGGGTCTGTAGGTTCAGCTGAAGCTCGGAAAGCGTACAGGGTAGGATTTGTGGTATTTTGTTTGCTGGTCCTCACTCAAAAACTCTCTCTTCAGAGTAATGAGGGGAGCATCAAATTCTGCCTTGCATTTGACAGACATGTAAAAAGTCTCCCTTGGGCTGAAAAGCAGAATCAAAAAGAGCCACAAGAAATGGTAATACAACAAACATCTTTGTAATCACTGAGTTGCCCTGATCATATCCATAAGGCAGAATGAAAATAGAATAAAGGATTATAAAAAATAATTTATATTTCACACTTTATTCAATTTGTTTAAGCTTGTTCCATGTAGGTAGTGTTACTTAAGTTCCACAGAGTTCCACTGCTTTTGTGTGCATACATTTCTTCCTTTTTCTCTACTGGATCATGGCACCAGAGAAAAAATTAAAAGACAAATACAAAATAGTTGCAGGTCTGTAGTGTATATATACAAGGGAATCTACGAAATTATGAACATAGTGCTGTCTCAGAACATTTGACTAGCCTATAAAATACCTAATGGGACTTATGGCAAAAAGTTATATGGTTTGACAGTAGTCATTATTTATGAAAAGAAGCAATATATCTGAAACTAAACACAAATACAAATATAAAAGCCTGCTTTTGAAGAACTTGAGGGAATACCTATGCCTTAATACAGAGTTAAATATCCAGCCTCAGTTTTGAAAAATGCGAATTTAGCACATTTTGGAAATTATCAAAAATCATAATCAAGTATCAACTTGTTTACACACTATCAGATATCTGATTAGCTCAGACACACAATGGATTTGATGTACAAAGCACTCTGGATACACTGAGTCAATAGTGGTAGAATAAGCAACTATGACTAACATCCTTTAACAAGCTGTTTATATCTACTAAAGTAATATTACAAAGGAGAAATAAAGACATTTCAAAAGGATTCTTCCTCAGTCTGATTGTCTTCTGCTTTGAAAGTAAACACATTATGATTGTGTAGCATCTGGAGTCCATTATATTTTAATTATATTTTATACAAGTGATGCTTTCCCTCAAAAAAATACTTGATAGATCACTATCTCTTATTTATTCTTCATTGATCATTGCAGATTTGGCTTTTTTTCATTTTCAGACCCAACTAAATAATAGAGACAGATGATAAAAGTGGTGATGAGACTCTCTTTAACATTATGATTACATTATGTAATATTCACTAAAAGAAAATCTGCAGAAACATAATAAACAGCAAAGTCATTTGGAAAGTGCTGGAAAGAAGACTCAAAAAGCTCTAGGCAAACATTCAACCATGATGGAGACAGAAAGAACAACACAGAATTTCCAGTTAGCCATTGCAAAACACTGACAAAGGAAGTGGGAAGCTCTCATTTCTCCAAGTTTTCATATATTTTCTGGAAGATTTATAAAGAAAATATCACTCAGTCTAAACTCTTGACTGGTCTCCATTGGCCCTTTATTTATAAAATTACAATTGCATAATCATTTAAAATAACCATAAAGAGAAGCTTTATGGTTTATCCCCACTATGGAATAAAGAATAAAGATAGAGGGGGAAAAAAAAGAGCACTATAAAAGAAATACTCCTGAAAGGACGGACATTTACTAATGTAGATTGAATATCACCACTAGCTACAATAGAAGGAATAGCTGTCAGTTGAATAAACTTAGGTTAACAACACAACCTCCTGCAATCTTTAATGATAGCACAGCTGGATTTTCTGTACTCCTGTGATCTGTTTTTTGTTTTAACAACAGGAGGCTTCAAAAATCTCCTTGAACCCACTACTGATATTTAGATATTTTCAATGGAATACATAATCTGAGAGGTCTACAGTTTTGTCTGACTTTGATGGAACTTGCTGAGTTTTTTCTGGTTTGAATGGAAGTCTCCTGGATGCACACTGTTGTAGAAGGACAAGGTCCTCTACGTGGTCTAAAACTTCATTGCTTTTTCACCAAATACCTGCACCTATGTGATGCACAACTTCTAAAGCTAATTAACAAACTTGACTTCCCTAGTGTCTATGACAATGTTGCAAGACTCTGTTTCCTCCTCCTTGAGTAAGCTGAAAAACAAAACTGAAAGGAAAAAAAAAGTGAAGTAGAACAGAGGGTTTTCTCCCTCTGACCAGTCACCTTCTCAGACATCCCTTTCTATTGATATATTCTCCAAGAAGGATGTTCCATATCCAGGTGGGAAATGGAAATTGTGGTTTTGAACCCTCATCCCAAGTGCCAAAATGAACAATGGTTCACATTTCTTGACAGTTAGCTCTACCCTTAATCAACCTGGTAGCAAAATCATACTGTCTGTCTTACAAATCAATGTACTACACAAGGAGAAAATTCCAGGTGCTTTTATTCTTCATACACAGATTTAGCCAGAGTGTCCTCAGAATATTGCTTTTCTGCTCTGACGCTTCAGTAGCATTGATCCCATACTCAGAGAGCCCATGGAGACAAAGGACTAGTATATTTGGGTTTACATGCTTAGTATATTTGCTATATCACTGCAACTCTCTAAAAGCAGTCATAATACACTGGGAAAATGAAATAACAGTGCACAAAGGTAATTTTTAAGTCACCTTAAGAATATTTTCATTTATTTTGTATACTTCTCTATCTACTCAAGTGTCACCACAAAGAATAACTCCTCTCAAATTTGAAGAGGAGTCATACATGTAATTCCCTGCTGCAAGGGACAGAGGCACCCATTTGTCAACCCAATCAAATATCTGAAGGTTTCTTGCCTGTCTGGGTTCATTCCTTTGATTATTATACCCTTATTCCATGTGGGCACAAATGACACAAAGAAAAAGGGGACAGTATCCAAAGACACTACCAGGGCTCTGGGGCTTGTAGTCAAGGGTCTGAGGGCTCAGGTGGTGTTTTTCTCAATCCTGACATAAAGGCTATCAGAAGATTATTAATAAGACAGGTCTGTCCATGAGGTTTTGGGTTCTATCATCATCAGGGATTTAAACTAAGAATGATGGAAAAGGGACAGAGTAAATCAGCAGTCTGTGAGGGAGTGACAGACAGGGTCCCTGAGAAAAGGTCATTGGTGATGTGACAAAAAGGGATTACAAAATCAACAAAATGGGTGATGATCAGTGGCACAAAGCTTAGTTGGAAGCCAGTAACTAGGGGTGTACCTTGGGGTCAATAGTGGGTGAAATCCTATTTAACATCTTCATTAAGGGTGGGGATGGGAAGGCAGAGTGTACCCTCATCAAGTGTGCTAATGACCCAAAACTGTGAGGAGTCTCTAATTTGCCAGAGGGTTGTGCTGCCATCCAGAGCAGCAGGGTCCATCCAGAGGGTCCTCAAAAGGCTGGAGAAATTAGCAGGCAGGAAGGAAGCTCATAAAAGTCACAAAGTAAAGGAATCCTTTACCTAGGAGAAAAACCATCATGAACCAATACATGTTGGAGGCCACTGATCCTGACAGCAGTTTGGCAGAAAAGGACTGCAGGGGTCCTGGTAGGTATCAGGTATAACATGAGCTCCCAAGGTCTCCTTGAAGCACAGAAACCTAATGGTGCCCTGGGCTTCATGAGAAGTGTTGCCAGCAGGTCAAGGGGGATGATCCTTCCCCTCCATTCATGGTGCTGAGACCATACTTGGAGAATTGTGTCTGGTTCTGGGTTCCCCAATACAAAACAGACATGGGCACACTGGACAGAATTCAACGCAAGGACACAAAGATGATTAAGGGTCAGGAGCATCTCTTCTATGAGGAAAGGCTGGGAGTACTGGGATTATTCAGCTTGGAGAAGAGAAAGCCCTTGGGGGATATCATCAATGTATAAATGTCTGAAGGGACTGTGCAAAGATGAGTCAGGATCTTTTCAATGGTACCTGGTGGCAAGACAAGAGGAAAAGGGCAAACACTGAACACTAGAGGTTCTCTCTGAACATCAGGAGAAGCTTTGTTCTTACTGTGAGGTGCCATGAACACCAGCATAGGTTGCTCAGAGGGGTTATGGACTCTCCACCCTTGCAGTTATTCAAAAGGCGCCTGGATGAGATCCTGGGAAACTGACTCCAGGTGATCCTTCTTGAGCAAGCAGTTGGTCCAGATGGCCTCTAAATGTCCCTTCCAACCTCAGCCATCACGTGATTAGGTGATTCTGTGATAAATGGAGCAGCTTTCTCCCCCACTTTGGACAGAGAAACAAAACACATCTATCACTACACACATGAACCCTACCTTCATTGTTCCACCCTTGTCATAAAGTTTTTTTCTTCAACATAAGGAATGAACATATAGAGCAAAGAAATAAATCCCCCGCTCTCTCCCTCTTTCCCATTCTTTTACGCACTAGTATTTTACACAGGAAGAAAAATTTTAATTTTAATTTTAGATAAGACAAATTTGAATTTGAATTGCAATGTAAAATCAATAAGCTATAATACATAATATAAATTATATAACATATAAAAATATGTATATAATAAATACTATAAATATATAATGAAATCAATACTATATTTTTTGCATTTCAATGGAAAAAAAAATCTAGAATTAAAGTTTCTGATCAGTCAAAATTATTAAAATACTCAGGTACTTTTTCTAATTATAGTTCCTTAGATACTCAAAATGGCAGGGAGAGGTTGAAGCTTAGTACCTTTTGAGAAAATGTCACTTTGCATTCTCAGTTTCAGATGCTCAGATAGTCTGCATGCAGATGGCAGATTAAGACCTTCATAAAGTTAATCATATGAAGGAGGAGGAAAAAGTTTCTCTTAGAGACTGAGCTGAATATGTAAATATAGGAAAACATAATTTGCTTTGCATGAAATGGAAAACTTTTTGTTTAAACAAAACCCCCAGAAAAAGCTTAATACTTCATTAAGTTTCTCACAAATTATCTACACTTCATTTAAAATAAAGGAAAACACTCGAGGGTCATGACTTTCACAGTGTTTTAACTTACTTTAGCATCAGTAATTTTTTGAATTCTTGCAAATTCAAAAAATGCACACATAATATCATGCTGGTGAAGCAATAGTCCTAATATTTATGGCTGTCAGGAAATTTCACATTTATGTGCCAGTTCCTTTTTAACTACATGTACAGTTAATTATAAAACTGAAGGTATACATTATAAAAATGAATAGTGAAATGTGATTGTGAAAAGTACATAAAAATATAAAATATTTTTAGATTTTGTATATTTAACACTGGTTTCATATGGAGCCCAAATTTGATAGTAAGATATTGGTATTTATCAGAGTAGAAATTTATTTTTGTTATATAAAAAGTGGGATGTAAACAATTTTGTTCATTTATGGATGTAATATGTAAATTTTAAGAATTTCCTAAGTTAAAGCCACACTTAGTATTATCTGGTGAGCCTAATTCTTAAAACATCACAAGAACGGGAGAAATTGAGTAGTAACCCAAAGCAATGATGTTCACTAAGCTATATGAATTTAACTACATAACATTCATGAATATACAAAACTGTGCATTCAACATTTCTTACAGACCAGTTTTAACACCTAATCGAGTCTGAAAAATTATGTTAAAAAACAGTCTTAGAGTTACAAGAATTATCCATGTTTGTACTTAATTTTCTTCTGTATAGTTTATCCCTTAAAACTCTTTGGATAGATCATGAACATTTAAATCTGGACAATCAAATATAACATAATATTTTCTCTTTTGAATAAATATCAAAGATAAGAAAAAATGTAAACCAAATGGTCTTTTATGCTGAGCACTGTAATTTAATAGTAAGACAAATTACTATAAACAGACACATAATCAAGCATTCTATATTGATGTACATTCCTCTTAATATCCTCTCACATGACTACCATGCAGCTTTTCTGCTTTCACCACCACTACTACTGCATCAACATATCACCTAAATAACTGCAATTAAACATTCTCTGTAGCTGCTGATTACAGGATGCTGATGAACATTCCCAGTGGATTTAACAGACTCTTTCATAACAACGACAATAATCATCTCATATTATAATGTCTGTGCTTCTGAAGACTTCTTAAATAATCTAAAATTTTAATTGTACAGACTGTTGATTAATTCAGCCTAAAGTTCAACAGGAGCTTAATCAAAAAGGTTCAAGTATCACATCACTGACATCTATTAAGCAATATGGTAATATATATCCTAGGAAATAAATACTTAAGGTACTGGGTCTTTCAACCAAAGTAAACTTTTACAAAGGTCCACTACCCTCTTGAAAAGAGCATTGGAACGTCTTATGTCACTTTCTATTGCAAGGAAAGAAACAAATTTTTTTCTCTCTTTTCAGAGAGGATTTCTTTATTTTGTTGAATTCCTTGTCACTTTTCATTGAGAATAATGACATTCAAAAAGACAAAATGCAGAATTTTGATGTCTCAAATAAAACTGTTATTATCTTTCCGGTTTTGAAAACTAATGGATCATATTTTTTTAACTGAAACCAGGTGAAATCAATTGCACAGTACTCACCTGGACGAGTGTATTGTCTGTGATGATGTCTAAACTCCTTACAAACTGTATCCAGTACATTATATTTTCTTCCTGCATACAAAAAGGATTCCCATGCAAGGAATGGGAATCCATTTGTTTTATCCCATCACAGATGGCTTTAGAGGCTACATTCCATTGAATATGTGTACATCAGCAGAAAGAAAATTTTTAAATTTTGTTTCCTAATTATGGTCCAGGTTCAACACAGTCAAATCCTTTGTTAAAATACATGCAAAAATGCAATCTATGACAGCTTTCTCTAAAATCAGTAGGGCATATGTATTAACACGAGGTTCATATGTGTAGAACCTGTGCTACTAATTTCTGGCAATTTTTAGAAACAAGTAATCATTTCCACCTTTCTCCTCAAATGCTGCAGAGCACAACACATCTCAGCATAACAACCTTCTGAACAATCTGCCTCCTCATTCTCATTAGTTATTTTAGATATATATACAGCATTATTTTGTTAGCCTATTTTGAAAAAAATACATTTTTATTCCTTTCATATTGGGATCAAAAGCTTATTTCTCCATCTACCTCATCTGTTGCTCAGAATGATGATCTTTTTCAATAGAGGAAAGAAAAATATTCTTGTCACAAAACATCTATGTAAGTATTCCAGAAATTATCCTGGATTAATAAGGTATAATTCCATTTGAATCAATGAAACTTTGCTAAGTCTGGGAGTGTCTATGTTGAGATATATTCTCTGAATATTCATTTTGACTACATTGCTTCTTGGAGACTAAAGAACTATTAAAAAGTAAATATGTAAGACCTACATTCACAAGAAAACATGGTTTTGTTGGTTTGTATCTGCTATGCTCTGGAAGACAGTAATTTTCTTCATTTCAGTTTCTTGATATAGCATCAACAAACCCATTTATAGCTTCTTAAAATCCTTCTCCAAGAAAAATAGTTCTCAAACAGCATAATAAGCCACCTAAAGTGTACATGTAAATACACATACACATATCTATACATGTATTTATATATATCCTGTGGGAGACTGAAGTGTTACAGGTTCATGACTCAAACAATCAGCCATTGGCAAAAGCAGCAGGTGCTTTTCTCAGGCCAGGTTTTCACCCCACAGCTGAAGGGGAGGAGGGGTGGGGGGGATGTGATAGTGAAGCCTCTGATCTGCTTAAGAATAGCACAGGTGCAGCAGGGGTGAGCACCTGCTCCACCTGTCACTGGAGGATGACCAAGACAAATTGACCTTTTTTTAGAACCAAGCTGGGGTTTGAGTCTGGTAAGGGAAAAGGCTGATAAGAAGATGATTATGTTTTTTATCATGCCAATATCCTCCCTCCTGATAAGGCACAGGTGTAAAAATCATCCCCCACCCATGGGGGAGGAACGGGGACATGTAGGTCTTAAGGTATCCATCCCTTTTCATAAGGCATAACTGGCTCAACTACACTAGCATAAGAAACAGGGGTCATGTCTTAGAAGGGGTCATGAACCATCAAAGACTTCTGAAGTGCCCCCAGACTCATTTCTGGGGCCTTCTACAAGAGGACCTTACATGATTCCCATTGTTGCATGAGACAGTGTAAAATTCCCCCACAGGGAAGATACCTGGGTATTCCTACCTGAATCTGAGCATATATTGCCCAGTAAACATTTTTTTTCATGAGCTTGCCCCATTCCTGATGGATCAACACTGTGACCATCACCTCAAACAAAACTGCATCAAAACTGCAACAATCAGCATTTATATCTGGATCCACAGGCAGTGATATCTTTTGTCTCTGTTATCTATTTTTATCCCTTCTTTTTTTTCTTATATATTTTCTTAACAAGCATTTTTATACTTTTATATTACTATATTGCTACAGGTAACAACCAGCATGGCTATAGAGCTCTTTTCCACTGCAACCAAATTGCTATAAAATAAACCCACCATATACATCTATATTAACACCAGTCACTTAGTGTTGCTTCACTCTAACCCACCCCAAGGGATCTGTTAACAAGAACCTCACTTAGCCCCCCTCTCTGGAGCATTATAACCTATGTGTGATTATTGGTCAGGTGAACTAACAGCTCATGGTCAGGTATTCGAAAGTATAGGAGCAGAAATGAAGTAACTCCTATGCCTGGGTAATTCATAGGATCTGGCTTTAATTGTGTTTCCAAAGTGTCTTTATCATACCTTCCCATCCAATTCAAAATGCAATTAGCAAAAAGAGAATATTATTTCAATAGGGGGAAAAAGTCCAGTTTATAAACACAATCTTTAAATCCTACGCTGACAAGAGTTTTGAGAGGGATAGATGGAAGGAGTTAGGAAAATTAATAGATTCTATCCTAAAGCAAGAAATAGTACTGATTCTTTAAATCAAGTTATTTTCAGATGTGTTCTCCTGTTTTCTTCATTACTTTTGCTCCTCAGTCTTGGGATGCTCTGGCCTTCTCTAACTGTTACCGTTGAAAGCTTTTTTGAGAGATCCTGTTGACCTTTAAGTTCCAGGCAGCAGTGAAGTTTACCTATGGTAGCATATCCATATGAATAGTCTGGGAAAAAAAAACCAGGTCATTTTTGCCCTTTAATTCCCCATAATACAAGAGAAAAGAGTAAGGGTGGAAGGAAATCAATCGTAACTTATCCCTTGACGAATATCAGCAAACACTGTGTCACAAAACCAGTGTGAAGAAATGGAGTATGGATTTTCTGCTGACATTTGTAAAGTGTTTGTGTCAAAGTATTTTCTAATATAGCAAAGGTTACAGTTTAACAAATTAAAGCACATGTTTCTTTTGAACTGACATGCTGGTCATTTGGGTTAATTTAAATGGCTTGTGTTTTTCTAATAAACTCTCAACCCAGCCTACTGTGATTATGGCCAGTCTTTGCACTAATCTGCCATAAATAATTGCTTTTTCATCAAAATGAGCTGAATGACAACAATGTAATAGTCCATGACTTTATCTAATACAATTTGGGAGAAATACTATATGCCATTTAAAAATGTGCCCAGAAGTGAATTTGCATTGCAAAAACCTAGGCAATGATTTAGGTTTAATATCTCTAATTTCTGTGGGCTAAAGTGCTCTTTGATATTACAGGAATTCTTGAATTAAATAACTATTTTCATTTGAGTTATAGCTTCTGTTGCCAAATTTCCTGTGAAAGACAAAGTCTGTCTTTGTTTTCCTGATCTCCATGACTGAATTTACTTTAAATTAGTTTATATATATAAATATATTTAGCACTTTTGAATTATAGTGTGAGAAACTATAAGGAAGACACCATAAATGCAAAGTTGTAATTGGATTGTCATGTACTATGTCAATGATCATCCTAAGAATTCAAATTTACTTAGAATTGAACAACAAATATAATTTTGCAAGTAATTTCTGTGTCCTAACCACCAAGTTTTTTTTATTTACATATGCATGTCTCTTGAGAAAATCCTTCATAAATGTAATATCATTATAAAGATATGTTCTATAATGTTTTATGAGTAGTTCATGAAAATATTTTGATTTCCTAGAAGACTCTTCAGTACTAGTGCTAATGCATTTCTTTGTATGAAAAAAACTCAAACCAAAACACTTTTTTGTATTAAATAACAAATAACATTTTAAAAGAAGTATGTTTTTCAAATCATAGATGCAAATTTTCCACATTAACATCTTCTAGTTGGTTGTGATCATTTTGATGTCAAAGCCATAGGGTGGATTCTTCTTTTTTAAGTCTGAAGATTGCAGTGAGATAATCAAAGAAGGAAATTTAGTATTATGGTGTGGTCTAACTGCTTCCTAACAAGAATGGTTTCACTTACAGTTTATGTTAACTGTAATGCCAACAACTTTAAGTGACCATCTTTAAATTATTTATAGTGCTATACATGACCAAAATGGGTTTTAGTTTTCCATTGGTATATGGAGAAAAATAATGAAATATGAGTTTCCCAAGATTTCAACAATTAACTAAAACCTTCATAGATTTTGCCTAAGTGCACATACATGCACATAAAGCTGAATGGTGTAGGAAATGCCTCTTAAGAAAATGACCAGTGGTGGAGAGCATAATTGAAATCTATCTAGTTCTAAGGCTGGACTCTCCTGTAAGGTGAGGTGGGACCTTGTATTCTCAGGATTCCTTCACAGATGAAGAGCATAGCAGAAGCCTGCTTCATTCTGTGTATAACAACACTTGTGAAAAGTGTCTATGCACAATATAACAAATGGAATGATTTTTCAGAGAATAGTTTCCATATTTTCTTCTGCTGAATATAACAGTAAGAATCAACTATAATAAATACTGTAGACTTCACAAAAGCCCTAAATGCCAAGAATATGCAAAGAATCAACCTACTGCACAATAACAATCAATTACTTAGCAATGTGTGCTAATTTGGACCTGTGGATGTCCTTGACACAATTCTTGTTTAGGAGCAATAAATTCTTAGACATGGTTGTGTCATGTCCTTGGGCCTATAACAAAAGGTGAAAAGTCTGAGATTGGATTCACTTGCATTTAATTGTAATTAACCACAGTTTTATTTTTAATAAAACAATTTTAATTCACCTTTAAAGTATAACATAACTTTCTTTTCAAATGAATGGATCTTGGTCACAACACCAAGCCTGACAGAATTCAAGAAATGCCTGGACAATGTTTTGAGGCACATAGTGGAATTCCTGGGGCAATTCTGTGCAGGGCAAGGAGTTGGGTTTTATTGACCCTTGAGGTGCCTTCCAGCATAGGATATACTATGATTCCATACTGAAGGAAGAAATGTTATTAAAATAAGAAGGGAAAGTGTTACAAAATGCAAGTAAGAATCAGACAGTTCAAGTGCCAGCTAACACACAGATACTTTGTAGACTTTCTTCACATAAACTATTCAGATATAACGTCATTTACATTTTATTTACTGAATATTCAGCTTCTTTGGCTATCAGCCTTGGGTTGTCATAAAGTGAATGTGACACTATATATACCTTGTTTAATTCCTTCAATACAAAATTCTGTAATGACACATTCAATTTATTTTTCCATACAGCTCTGCAGCAATAACTTTATGAGATAAAGAGAATTTTCAACCAGACATTTTTCATTGCAGAAATACAGATTTTGCCAGAATTCAAATGCTTTTTACTCGCAAACTTCATCATCAGCAGATTTTGTTCTTTAGACTTGTCTTGAGTTCAGGAGAGAGTTCCAACTTATTCTTGAAATAAGAAACTAAGGGAATAAGCAGGGCATGAATAAGGCATGTTGGATAATGAGATATAATATTTTCATCAGGTAAAATGACCAGGAATATAATCTCATGCAGTTCCCTAGCCTCTCGACCATGGGTTTTGGCCGTGCAGGAACATAATTTTTAGTGACAGAGTTGTATCCACTCTGAAAGAAAACTAGCAAAATGCTCCAGAAACTCTTAAAATTTACTTTGGTTTTAAATAGAAATTCAGAAATTTTGTGAAAATTACCTTTCTGCCTTTTCCCTGTCCTCTGGATTTCTAGGGTTATTTCCTTATTACCCTGTTTATTTCAGGCCAGTCCTTTCAAACCTTCCATGCTTGTGTAGTCTTTGCCATGTTCCCTTCTACAAACTATGAATTAATTTTAAAAGAAACAACTGTGGTACTGCAGGGTGGTCCTGGATCAATGCACATGGTGGATAACACACGCTAATAAACTTGTACGTGATGGCAATGCTAACATGCAACACACCGCTAACTCATTTCATCAGCACAGTTCCCAGAAAGAAACTAATAAAGCATAAAGGACATCTGTTTGTGAGAACCTAAAAAAGAAGCAGACTCAAAATTACCTCTATTCTAAGCCAGTCAAAGAATTAGCATGAGAATTTCAAGTTACTTACTATCAGAAAAGGCAGAGAGCTGACAATGACAATATGTTACCAAAAAAAACAAAAAAAAAGTGGAAATTAATCTACATAAACCCCTGCCTGCTGCCTGTGGCCTGTCTGAGCAAACTGAGCTTCTAACTGCAGAAAAATATGGGAAATCACTTCTCCAGCATCTGAATTCCTCCCACTCTGTTGTGTCTAGCAGCTTCAGTTCTTCTCAGACAGCTGAACGACTGAACAGTAAAATGTCCCCAGGTCTTGAGGGAGGGAGTGGTAAGATGTGTTTCCTGAGCTGATAGAAACAGGAAGAATTCCAAAAAGATCAGAAATATGCCTTCAGTCATAGAAGTTGATTCAGGACAATAATTGAGGAAAGAAACTATTTTATTGCATTTCTAGGACACACCAAGGTGTGCCCATACTTAAAAGGATTGATGCTTCTATTCATGGAGCATATGTATGACTAAAATAAAGTAGTATTCCAGCAACAATTAAAATATTGAACATTAATATTCATCTGGCAATAGAAGAAGGAACAATCCAAGTCCCACAAAAGAGTTTGTGCAGAGTTTGTGTGAATTTTTCTGCAGCTGTTCAAATGCCAGGTAAAAAGCTTGTCTTTCTCAACCTATTAAATCATTATGCAAGAAACTTCCAAAAGCAAAGTTTACTCTAGAATATAATCAAGAAAAGTTACTAATCCAAAATTTATCTTCAAAACCAGTGTTCCAAGAACACTATTTCTGTAAAAGCATAATTCTTTTAAATTGAGTTGGGTACCTATGGAAATAGACAGTTCTTGCTCAGAGGACTTATGCATGTATACAGAACAAATAGACCAAAAGGAAATGTCATTAACAATACAGAATTTGTAACTGGTTTCCTTAATTTACTAGTTTTGATGCTGAACAAAGCTTGCTGCCAAATGACTTGAACTCCTTTCTTTCCATTTCATACATATAAATAAGATTTGAATTATTTATTTTGGATATTATTTACTTCTGGTCGTGGAAGGGAGCTATCACTTCTCATACTCTAGACTTTTGAAAGAAAAGTTATCATATGAGATTGCTTTTAATGAAGGGCTTCTAGTGAAAGTATTCTTATACAGATGTGATGTCCTCCTATTAAAAAATAAACATTAAATATTTATTGTGCATCTGTTTCACCTACATCAGATAAGACTGTCCTTTCTGCCCTGAAGAATTCCCTTTTCATGTCCTTACCTGATCTGTCACAACTTTTGACATAATCAGAATTTTAATGCACTTTAACCTAAATCACAGTCACTTGCTCCTATAAAAAGCATAAGACTGTAAAATTGGATTAGCACCATTTAGTGCAATATGTAATTTTAAATCAGTATAAAATAGGGTTGTAGACCAGCATTTAGGAAGTTCTGACTCCAGTAAGATTTGATAGTGAAAGAAAAAGGAAGAAAAACAAAGCAGTGCTTGATTTCAGAGTAATGGTCTCATTAATACTTAAGTTCTGAACTTTGATTATAAAGCATTTAAATTTTTTCTGTGATAGATACAAAAAGTGGTTTAAAAAAAGGGAGGGAAGTTGATAACATTAATAGATGTAGAGCACTTTAAAAATTAATATGGGAATAAAATAGAAGTATTAAAAATTATTTCAAGGAATCCACTGTGGATTCACATGCAAAGAAACATTGAATTTGGGGGGAAAGGAAGTGCAAAAACATTTTAAACTGCATCTCTAAAAATCATAGGTTATATATGAAAACCTATATTTTACAGGTGAACTACATACCAGAGATGTGTATTTCAGCTAGATGTTTGCAGATTTGGTCTATTTAGATGTGATTTTCAATAGAGACAAATAACTTTGGATGTCTCTCTGGAATACCTTAATGGCACATAGTATTAAAATGAAATCTGTGTATGGCTTCTCAGTTTAGTTACAGTGATTGCTTCCAAAAACGGTCCAACACAAACACAGGTCTGTAATCTTTGAGAAGGAAAATGTAGCCCTCCTTTCCATCATTGCAGATAATCCTAGTCCATATCCTTGGAATCTATCACAGCTTTTCAAATCAGAGATGTTCATTACTAGAGTGTTAAATTTCCTGCTACATATTTAAAAGAACTTACAATATATGGGGTAAAAAAGGTGGTCTATCTACTCATGGATGAATCTGTAATAAAAACATAATAGTCTTTTTGCTTAGAAACAGAGCAGAATTTAATCACAAGAAAATGTTCCCTCACAAAACAGTCTAAAACAAAATAGAACAGATTTGTTCATTCTTATTTCAATAACCATTTCCTAGAATAAAAAATAGAGTCATTACTTCTGCCATTATTTAGGACTGTTTGTGTATCTAATAGTTGATCATAGACTTTCAAAGGTACAGAATCAAAACTATTACACTTAAACTATTTTTCCCTTCATATACAGAGAAATCATAAATGAAAACATACCAATGGTCTTATCTCAAGAGAGAAATAAATATAAGTCATTAATCACTCTAGCTTTCTTCTGAAGCCTGTGATGAGAAATTACAGCTTTGGAGACCAGTTTTTCTTAGATACATATTTTAGGAGGAGTTGAAATAGTCCTTCCAGAGGTCTGCTTTTCCCTAGATAAAGGTGATGAGTCCTCACTCAGGTAATGTTTAGACACTTAAGCAGACTGGGAAGAAAAGTCTTCTTGGAAAACTACCTATGTTCCTCTTGAGAAAAACTCTCACAGTTAAAAGCAGTAACAATTATGCAGGGCATGTGTTGTAGGTAGTAAGTCTCAGTAAAGCCTGGCCCATTCATTTTCTGCTTCAATTACAGTTTTCACCAAAGAAGCTCTTCAGAGATTCCATCTTTGTCAGATAGTCAGATTCCAACTATTCTGCTGCCTCTGAAATAAACTGGACCTCTTCTTTTTCCTAAAGTAGCTGGGAATACTTACCTAAAGAATAATCTGTATTCTTATCTTTTTTTTTCCCACTTAATATTTTATATTTTTTATAATCATATTTGTCAAGAAAAAAAAGGTTAAGAATGGCCAGTGAAGTGTTACTCTGTCAGATTCAATTTGCTTATTCGTTCATCATTCACCAATCAACTATGAAGATGTTTCAAAGACAAGCTTTATGAAGAAGATATATGTATAATTGACCTCATTTTTGGGAGTTAACAGCAGCAGCACTTATTTGCAATCTTCACTGATGTCAGATAGGTGTTAGCCAATAGTAAATAATAAGTCACTGTATGTTATGGTCCAGCCATCAAATATTCAGACATGGTTTGAATAGTCTTACCAGGACTGAATGAAGGTCTGTAGCCTTACCATTAACCGTAGTGTCCTTCACCACTATCAAACTGCTATACTCAAGGCAAAGCAGGATGAATTTTTTATGCCTTTCATATATGACATACCTAGAACATCTGGATTACAAGTATTCTTTGAAGCAACTTGAGCATGTCTACTGCACCATAAAGGAAGTGGTGAAGAGTCATATTTTGCAAAATACAGTGCAACATAAATAATTCCTGTATCCTATGCCACAATCATAGGTGCATCTGCCTCTCATTTTCATTGAACTTAGGATGGATTCAGCTGTAGATTCAAAGCACTGTTTTCAACTTGTGCAAAATGCCCTGCTTTTATATTCATTTGTTCCAGATGAAAAGCCTAGGTGCTCCTTCTCTGTAGGCAAAGATTCACTACAGTCACCTGTGAGTCCAAGAACTGATCTGCCTCTCAGACAAATGAGGTTATCCTCTGCTCCCACTTCTTTACTGCACAGGGTCCCCAGGAGTCAGGAAATATTTTAAGAATATCTGAGATTGTAGCATCTGCAAAAAAAGAGAGTGACATTAAATTATGATCCTGAACCCATTAGCACATGTTATGGACAATACTGATTTCTCTCTAGAAACTAAATACTCCAGGCATTCTCCATGATATCTACCTTGGACTAACTATATTTGTGTGTACATCCCCTCTGGGTACAGAGTTATCTCTAAGCAGCCCAGGCCATGAAAATCATTTTACAAGCTCATATCTACATGTGCTGCTTCTGCAAATCAAGTACTATCCAGGCTTGGAAGAACGCAAAAATTCTTTACTGTGAGGGTGGTGAGGCACTGGAACAGATTGCCTAGAGACTCTGTGGATGCCCCATCCCTGCAGGATTCAAGGTCAGGCTGGATGGAGCTCTGAGAAATCTGATCTAGTGAAAGGTGTCCCTATCCACAGCAGGGGGCTAGAACTTGGTGATCTTTAAGGTCCCTTCTACTCAGACTATTCTGTTGAATCCATGATTCTCTGATCTCAGATTCTCAAGAGAAAGAAGCAAAGTTTCCAGCTGCACTCTTCCTAAGAAAAGCATTATGGTCCTCTGAGGACTGGTGGTAGGGAACGGATAAGTTTGCACCATGGGAGGATCTCTAAAGCACTCTTACAGTTGCTGTTTGGTGTGTCTTACAGAGTTTCAGCCAACCATCCCCTTATTCCAACATCAGTGGCCCCAGCAACCTTCCATGTCCTTAGTCTCAGTAGTACCTCACAGCTGCAAAAACTAAGGTTTTTCTTGCTATAACAAAACGGTAACAGAATTTTCTGATACTTATTTTCTATTGCACAGAAAAACCTCTTTGTTGGTTTGAATACTGGTGAAGTTTGCAAACAAATTCAGTAAGTCCAAATCCACAGTGCTTCAAACAAGTGCTGCCTTGTAGCCACTAATTTGTTTATGTGCAATTTTGCAATGGGCTTTCAGAGAGAACAACTATCTTCAGGCTCCAATCCAGATATAATCATTACTTTGTTTTTATTATTATTTTTAATTTAGTGTGGAGAGCTACAGTATAAAGGTTGCCAACAACAATGACTAGATTTTAACATTTAGAAGTAAATTACTAAATATAATGAGATGTGGACTTAATTTGCATTTACCATTAAAAAAAAAAGACACTGGACATCAGCCAGTGCTCTTAAGCCAGACTTATTAACACTCAGAAATGCTGTCACAGCTCATGTGTACATGGGACATTAGTCATGTATTTTGTTAATCTAACATAATATGGAACATAATTTATCAGGACATCAAAATAATAGCTTTTACTTCATTTTCCCATCTATGTGAGGATATGCACAATAGACTCTGAAGCTATACATGCACTCTATTAGAGCTAATTGAAACTAGATGATACAATTAACGTGGTTCTTAGTAAAAAACATTAACACTTAATATAAAATTCTAATCACAATAAAAGTGAGTAACATTGGAAGGAAATGTGGTGTATAACTGCAAAACATTATTTTCAACTTATTGAAAAATAAAATTAAAACAAATAAAAGAAATAAAAAGGAAAATCAAAAATAATAAAGGGAAAATCAAAAACATCAAAAGTGTCAACAAGACAAGCTATTGCCTCCAGCTTTGATCACTGTATTCTTATTTTTCATGGGAATGTGACATTTCAGACACTTCCACAAATGACAAGTATTCTAGTTCCTGAAATCTAGATGCAACACAAGAAAACAGAACAGGTGCCCATAGTATGAATGAGTGCCAAAGGTAATCCATTAATACTATATACTGTGATGTTATAAAAATTGAAGTTTAAACATTCTGTTTAGGAAAGCGAACCAATAATGTAATGAAACTGTCTTAACTTTTCCGTAGACTATGACCAAATTTTAATGCAAGCTATGGTCAAAATTTCCAAGACTGTAATTTCTGACTTTTCCCAGAAAATTGCAAAAAATCTCATGTTAACATTTTATTTTTCAGCTGATTCACCTTTTTTAATATCTTGTTTATTCAATTTTCATTTTACACATGCAAAGAAGAGGAACAGAAAAATTAAATTCATGCTATTTGGCAGATGACAGTATATAGGAATGTTTGAAAATAAAGATCTTCAAAACCAATTCACCATAAAGACTGGGACTGTGTGGAGTCATACAGATGAAATCAACATCACAAGCAAGTTATAGAGTATAAATATATGGTGATAAATAAACAGCAATAGATTTGGGACTGATTAGGAGGAAATAATAAAAGTATTTTTAAATAAATGTTACAGTTTGTGATGGTTTCTGGAATGTAGCCTTGGAGAATGAAATCATCTGACTTACTGCAGAACAAGAAACCAACACACAGCAGAATCCATACTGAGAAATTTAAACAAACAAACAAAAAAGCCCTCTTCTTACTTCTTTTCCAAAATTCTAAAAGTCTTGAGGAAATCTGAATGCTTAACTGGATCTTGTCCTGTCTTCTCAAAAGTATGGGGAAAGTAAAATTTACCCATTTTAAGAGTGTTGTGTTAAAGTTTTTCTCTACTATAGAAAAGCTAAGGAGAGAGTAGAGTTGAATAGATGGGTTGAATAGTTGCTAATGTTGGAGGGCAAGGGGGGAGGACAAGTGGGAGATATGTCTTAAAGACCTAATTTGCTGATCCTTCTGGGACTGTACAGGGGAAGGAAGGGGAATTAGCAGCTGATGCTCTGTGAATGCCCTAAATATTTCCATGTTCCTCTCAACAGAATGATCTGCAAAGCTTTTCAAAGGAAATGTTGGTATTAAAGCTGTGACAGCCCCAGGCAATTACCTCCTTAGTCTGCATCTAAGTTATTAAAAATGTTTTGGGGAGGGGGGGTGGAAACCATGGGGTGGAAGCCATGAAGAAATAAAATGGTACAAAAAAGGAACATCGGCACTTTCAGGTGCTACTGTAAATTATTTCTGAGCTTTATTTGCTTAGGTACTTGTACTGGAAGCTGGTATAGAATAATAAAAAAGAAGCATTAAAATTAAGATTTTGTTTGTCTGGTAGGCTGCATTTTGCTTTTCTCTCAGGTTTATACTTTAAGGTTCCTGGAATCCTTTGAAAAGCCTGTGTGTATGCACTACTGCACTATTGCAGTCAGCTCCACCCTTTCTTACTGGCTGTCTTACTTATAAGCTTTGCTATGGATATGAGGACCAAGAAGATTTGGAAGACTCTTCTGTGCAAAAGGGACAGAAATATGTCTTACTCCTGTTTTAACTATGCCAATCAACTCTCCCTCCCAGAAACACTGCAAGTGGTCAGATGGAGCAACCAAAAAGCTCCCATTTCCTCTTCTAATTAAGCTGAAATACCTGCTGTCCTTGATTTTTTTTCCCCTGAAATGCAAAATTGACTGAAACAAGAAGAGCTGAAAGAGATTTCTGTGCCTTTTCTCTGTGCTGCAGGAAAACAAGTCAGCATGCTGTTTGCTTTACACAGAAGCCTTTGCTTTCTGCTGTGCCAGTGCCCTCTTAATGCACGACGCCTGCAGAGACAAGCTTCAGAGTGATACATTGGTCTCCCCATACCAGGTGAGGCCAAAGAAATTAGGATGCAACCCCATTCTTTACACCCTTCTGGCAAGAGCAGACCTGCAGCTGTAGTGGCAGATCCCACTTGGACTTAATGCTTCCTAAGGGAACATCTCTTCCCAAGTCATGAATGGCTATTGCACATTACTTGAAGCTTTGAGGTCCATCATCCCAAGGAAAATGCCTAAATGCATCAGATGGACATGGGATTTAACTTCTCTTTTTATAAGTCTGAAACAAAAATGAGGAAAAAGTTTGGAAATAGCTGCAAAGAAAAGAGAAATTACATATTGCAAGCGCACTTGCTGAGAAAAAATCATAAGGATTTTATTGAGAGCAGATGTTTCAGCTTGGAACATTAAGTCTGTTTTAGAAAGAAGCAGGAGAAAAAGCATGTAAAATCAATTTACATTTTCAGAAGACAACCCAATCATTTATAATCTTTGCATCATTCATAATTAAATCAGATTATTAGTCTAAAAACAGAATGGAAGTGTCATATAAGTACTTCTATGAAAGCATCAGTAGCATACTTAATGTTTACTAGAATTTATTAAAAATTAGGTAGAAGAAAAATCACTCCAGAAAAAGGAAAATATTCCATGCTGCATTTAGAAAGGAGTTGAATTTAGTTTCAGCACATTAGTATTGTACTATAAAATATGCACTAAATTGCAGTGTTTTTAAAATGCACATAATATGGAATTGCTATAGGTGCATTTGAATGTAGTGGAAATAGCTACTGGATGTCACTTGCAAAAATACTTTTTTCTTCTTTTTTCAAGGTACTCTGATTAGAAACACATTAGAAAGAGAGTAAGGCTGTGATTTTCATGCTCTCCATTAATAATGTCTGACCACTTAAAAAATCAGAAGAACTAGGAAGAATTATTTTAACCATTCTGTATTTCTATACAATAATGATATGTAATAACTTAGTAATTAGCCAGTGTAAAGTATAAGGTTTAAGTAAATTATCTTTGTCTTAATATTTCCCAGATGACATTAAAGAATTTGGTCCTTATTCATCCCCTTTTTGCTGAAGGAGGAAAGAACCTAATTCCAAGTGGAATTCACATAGTATAAAATTCAAAACCAAGACTTTTTCTCCCATAAAATGATAAACAAGTAAAGCATAATGAATGTTTTCTCCATCAGTTCTTTGACCAAATCCATCATGGTTTCGAAGCCATGAAGAAGAGGTGAGTTGTTGATTGAGCTAGTCTGAGACTTTTTAATTCAAGTAGTTCTTCTGGAGGGATGGGAAGAAGACTTGCTGAAAGACAAAAAGATATTATTTTGTTGTATGAAACAGTAAAAAATGCCAAGAGTGGCACTTGGTAAAAGGAAAATGGATGTGATGAATGACTCCGTCCATTGGGGGGAAGAACAAAGATAACTAACACCAAAACTACATTCTTCAACTGGAGAATGCTTTAGTCATTAGCTAGACAACAGTTATGTTTTTCTAAGATGACCATGTATATTTTTCTTACTGTTTCATTTATATATGCCACTGTTTTATGCTCAAAGTGCTTACTAAATGAATGTTTTGTCTATAAAGCTGTCTAGTAAAAACAAGTAGCAAGATCAGAAATTTCCACTAGCTAAAATTAATGCTGTCTTCAAGTGTCAAGAGAGATCAATAGTTATTTGAACTGGATCTGTTAAAAAAAAAAAAAAAAAAAAAAAACAACGGAAAAAGTTAATTTTTCTGAGTGTCGCATATGGTTTGTGTTTCCGGATTTCTTTTTGTAAGCTTGCTTTATTTGAGTCTTTGACTTATTTGTGTTACTTGGTGAGCCATTAAATTGATTTAGGAATAAATTTGAGTGACGGCAAAGCTTTCACAAAACAAGAGCTCAAAGGTAAGAGCAAATAACTGATAAGGAAAATATGTGTGTTTATACATTTTTTTATATGTGAAGGTAAGATTCAGGAATGAGCTGGGGTGTTACTGAACACAGCTTTAGGCCCACCACCACCTCATGAACTTCATAAGCTTGAGCAGTGTGTGTATGTTGTCTGTGCAGGCATGGGGATACTTGTAGAGCCTAGGAATGGAGTTCACCATAACTAATTCATGGCTGCTGAGAATGATGGAAAAATCTGAAGAAGGAATTCTCCTAACTTTTCTGGAGCGTGTATCTGATTGATCCTCTGAGTTTGACATCATATGGACATCACTTTTCACAGTCTGCAAATTTCTTTTGGAGATAGGATTGAGATCTACATTAGATTACAGACTGAACTAAAGAGCACAAGTGAACGTGTCCTTTCAATTTAATGTGCCTGGAGTAGTGACTGTAATAGTCATGGCATCAATAAGAGAATGAACATTTGGGAAGTTACATTTGTGACTCAGTGGGGTATGCCCCAGAAAAATTACATTTAAAGCATGTAAGTATCAAGTTAAAATGTGATGAAAAAACCTCACCACAGTAAACGTATAGAGTATAGAGTATATAGAACATCTATAATTCTACATTAAAAGATAGGAAGCAGAATTGTTTAATTTCCAGATTGGAGGACACAGCATTGAAATCCATTTCCTCATCACACTTATAGGTGAACTGAAAAGATGTTGCAAAATATGGACCCTAACAGTCAGGATTAAGACATGTGAGGTCCAGAAAGTTCTACAAAAGAACTCTGATAGTGACTGGGCAATAAAGACATGAATGAAATACAGTAAAATTTTAATATAAAATTAAAAACATGGGAAAACAAAGCTCTGATTTGACCTATACAGAGACAGACTCCTGAGCTGACTATTAGCTTTTAAGAATGGGGATAATACAATAATGATATTATAAGGATAGATTTATAAAAGTGTATGGTAGTCACAAGTAGGTGGTAGTCAGAAAAACAAAAAGAACCTTAGAAAATATCAGAAATAAAAGAGAGAAAAAAACTGCAAAGCATCAATACATCGTATCATATATCTATAGATTTGAATACAGAGTGAATACTAGTAATGTTGAAAAATATTCAGAAAGGAGTAAAAAAGGGTCATCCATCAAACAGATAGAATAATTTCCATAAGAAGACTAAGATTCATCAGCTTGGCAAAAAATTACCAAAATGAAATATGGTAAAAGACTACACAATCATGAGTGGCAGTGAAAAAATGAATAATGATGAATAATATTCACTGTGGACCAGAGGGACATGAAGTGAAACTGGAAGATGGCCAATTCACATGAACAAAGCAAGATATCCTTTCTACAGGTTTATAATCACTACATTTTACAGAAACTGTAAGATTATCCATGTTAAATGGTGAAAACTAATGGAGGAGAAATCCTTTGCAACACATAAGAATAGTTTTAGATTCCATGAAACAAGTGTTTGGAAACTAGGCAAATGTTTTGGGGAAATATCACAGCACAACTATCAAGTTTTTTCATTTTTGTGTACATTGTCCAAAATAAGTCTGATTTGGCAGTCACAGCCATATCAGCACAGGTTCAAAATCCAAAACAGCACAGAATGTTCACATCAGTAAGCTCTAGAAATTTGCTTTCTCTGTCTTGTGCTACAAGGTCTTTCCCTTGCAAAAGGGAAAGAGAGAATGTAATTTTAAATCCTCATAGGCTATTCTGGCCCCAGAGTGTAATCCTCAAGGATTGGTGCTTTGAATGAAATTACTCTGCTTTTGTTTCAGCAGCCACTGTCAGTACGTGAACTTTCAGAGCACAGGTAGAAAATGCAACAGTCAGGGACTTGTTATTAAATGTTAAATTTTCTAGGCGTGCTCAACCAACCCACGTATCAGCAAAGAGTCTTCAACTCTTATGAAACCAAGTACAAGGATCTGGATCCTCAGACTCTTGTTTTGCCAGTGTAAATTCATTAAAGTATTTAAAAAAAAAGTATTCTGGATGAAAATCTGAGATTAGTGTCCCAAATACAAGGGAGGAGTCCCAGTGTTACAAGGATGTCTCAAGCTGTCTTCTCATTTCTGGATTCTGAACAGCAACTACAAATTACTGAGGTTCACAGAGCCTTTTAGATTTCCAGTCAAAATTCAATGACCCCTTAGTAGATATTCACTGGTGTGACAATGCTATCCTTTTAGCTGAAGTAGTCCTCTTTTTCTCTCATGTTTAGTCATCTGATGCATATGATCTGAACAATCATAATGACCTGTGCTTTGAATTTTAATTATACTCAACCAAATCCTGGCTTCTGAATACATATATAATTTGAAGCAATAAAGTTATCATGGGAATGCTGCAGACACATGGATTGCAAATTTAGCAGTAATTGTGTTATTATTATTAGAGTCCATTCTCAACACACAGTATTACAATAATAGCATTTCTGTAGAGATTTTAGAAGGGTGCACATTTTTTTCTGTAGATTGACTTACAGAGGATAGTCTCTAGATTGCACTTATTGCTACATTTGTGCCATTTTCACAAATTTAGTCCTTCTAAGTACCTAAGACAATAAATGCAAGAAAGAAACCTTGGTGGTTATATACAGCACAAACCTTGTCCCTTGTCATGTCAAACACATGTTTTATTTCCCTAGGGTGTAGGGCTATGACTACTACTCCCAAAGAAACAGATAAAGAGTGCAATGTTTGCAGTAAAGAAAGTTGATGATATCTCGTTTATTAAGTGGATATACCTGTTTAAAAGATATTAATATCTTAATAGAAGATTTTGCAGAAAATTAATCACACAGGCTCTTATCTCTGCCTAATACACACTGAAATGAAGTAGCTATGTACTAGACTTCCTGTATCTCACTGGTATGCTACACATTCAGAGATGTTTAAAGTGTCGTTTTCCTGTGAGACTATCATTCAGGAAAAATCACATGTGCTTGTTAAAAAAAATACTAAAAGTTTATTGAGCATAATAATAATAAAATCAATACTATAAAAATGTTCTGAGATAGTAGAGAAACATTAGTCCTAAAAGCCATAGAAAATGCTGTTAAAAATCAGCTAGAACAGTTAAAGGTTATGGACTATTGTTCTATTTCTCTGCTTAATAAGGCTTTACTTCAGTGGCATATGGATGTGATTTAATTTTCAGACACATCTTTTTGTTGTGAGACAAATTCACTGTGCCCTGGATCAATAAGCAAATGCAAAATTCAAAAAACACCAGGGAACAGAGTTAATAAGTTAAAGTTAGAAGAATTAAGAAGCATGATTATTCCCTTTCATGAGGGTTTTATGCCAATGTCACCATTTTGTATACTAAAGTGAACTGGGTCTAACGCATTTCCACTATGAAAAAAACATAACCAAGAATTATAAAATTAAACATTATTTTATGCATACAGTCTATTTCTTTCTGTCAGAAATAAACCACATTTTTTTTTTTCCAGTCATGAATTCTCCTGATTCTTACGTACCATTTGACAGTCAACTTCTTACAAAGAGAGTGAACATATCTCTCTAATTCATGACATGGACATTCACCAGCAATCACTATATTTTAGTTAGTACTTTCTAGTGAAACTCACATTTTTTAGCATAAATGTTCATCGGAGAAGAAAATGGTATCTCACTTCCTCTCTAGGAAAGACTGCAGTTTGTGGCAAGTACATGCATCTTGTCAGCAAGAGAGGCAAGTTCAACACCTCAATATAGAGAGTCAAGAATTGGACTCAACCATTTTACCCATCATGTGACTATTTTTCCTTTGGCATAGGGATAAAAGCACTCCAACGTCTTATATTTTTATAAAGGACATTCTTGTATCTTCATAGTGTTGGGAATCCAGTTTTGTCATGCTGTAAATCAGAGCAAAACCTCCTTTCTTCATAAAGGCTTTGAGTATCAAAAGCGAAACTTTATTCTTTGACAAAATAGCACCAAACTACCAACTTCTGCAACAAGGAAGGAGAGACACGGAAGTACTGAAGAGATGCTATCAAACCTATAAGGGAAAGAGTAATTTCATCTACCTTTACATTATAAATGTCTGTACCTGAGGCAGCCTTTTTGGGGTCTCTACATATTCATTGAAAAAGCCAGGTTCATCTGACCTCTAACAGTCACTCACACTGGGGTAGCTTAATTCAGAAGGGATAATCCTCCAAGTACTAAGAAAGGAGCTTTGGGGCACTAGCTCAAACACAGATGTCTCCCAACAACCAGGAGATATCAACATAATTGTGTTATTCCTGTATCTTTTCCAAACCTAGAACAGAAAGCTCACAACACTTCTGAAATGCTATGGTGCTGAATGGGCAGTGGCTAGTTAAAAAACCAAAACCAAACAACAATTATCTCTCAGATGAACACACTTCTCCAGTGAGAACCACTACATTAGTCATCGCTCTTCTAATCTTTTTTAGGCCAGTGCAGTATCTCCTGATGTTGTTGATAATGTTTTTAAGAATCTGCTCCTAGAGTTTCATAGGTCGTTTAGATTTTTATTGAAAGTCAGAATTTGACATTTTCTTGGTTTAAACTATACTCCAAATAAAATAATCTTAAAGGAATAGGTTCTATTCTAAAGGGTACTGTGGTACTCCTAATTTCTGAACTTTGTTTTGCAATTAATTCTGTCTCTCCTTAGGAAAAAGAAAAGAGTTAGAACTATAATGCCAAGCTAACTGATCACTGCAATTATTTAACAGTGATGTTGTTTCTAATTTTCTTCCCCATTTTTTTTTTTTAATTTCAGGGCATCATTCTTCCTTACTTTTCTGCACTGCCATTTGTTCAGCTACATTTGGGAGAAAAAGACTTTGTTAAAATCCCAGTAAATGAGTAAGAACATTATGTTGGACATTTCCTTAAATGATCACCCTTCTCTCACTGTGCAGGGCACTCCAGTCTATGGTGAACTTTACCATTACATGTCTCTACCTTTACAGGCTCATAAGTAACTTTACTTCACAACATTAATAATCCAAGAGGTTTGTGCATATTTCTTGCTGTGCACATGCAAAATAAAATTTTAGTCCTTACCTTTACAGAAAGAAGCCAATGGCAGAACTCCAGCAGTCCATGACAGTAATTTGCGTATTTTTAATCTACCCTTCAGATTTGCCCTTGCTGAGGGCAAAGAGTGGATCTTAATTTATATACAGCATTTTTTGCCTTTTAAAAGCAGATGCCACTTATGCTGTTGCATATAACCATGGGAATTGCTTCAGTCCTAGCAAACGGTCCCATGCAGAATTGTTCTCACTAATATAGTAACTGCTTGTGTGTCAGGAAACAACATTGCCCTAAGAACAGCATCTTCCTCAGGGATACAGAAAAGGGATTCTTCCAGGAAACAGAAACACCAACTACCAAGAAAGTACCCATGTCATTTAGACCCTGTTTTGGCACAGCTTGTGCTCAGCAGCACTGTGATTAGTGTGCAGCATACTCCTATAAGGCAATATGCTTTTCACACTTCATATTCGTCACTTGCACACATCCAATCTCATGTTGCACATGATTGCTCAAAATATTAACTGTTTTGAAAATCCCCTGCACGTTTTGGAATGAAATGTTTGTGTCATTACTGGTTTTGAGATAAAGAGGTTGATTTCCCCCCTTCATTTAATTAGATTTTTTCTTCTGTGTTCTTAGCAAAGTGACCACTTCTTCAAGGTTTATTGCCTCCATGATAATAGGATCTCTAAAATAATAGTTGTTCTTGGACAGTTTTAAATGTAAGATATTATGAAGTTAATATTTAATTTCTGACTCTCTTGACGTGCTTACTTTTTAATATAATTGTTCATGCTTAGGATGTTCTTAATAATTAAAATAACAAGTGACTTTAGGTCTGGAATTGAAGATGAAACTAATATTTTTGAAAATATAAAATAAAATTTTCTCTTGGACTGAAGACTCTATCAAGAAGAGATCAGTCTTAAATCTCTATAATTTTGGAGTAGAACAGATAAACAAAACTTGCTTAACAAACTAGAAATATAAGGGAAATATATAGCCAGAGAACACCCACCATATTTCTTCGTATGACTACATTTTCATTTGTGCAGGACTCAGAGCAGGGTCTAAATGTTCCCTAGTTGAAAAGAAAACATCTGTCCATTATGTTTTAGACTGCAAGTGCCATCTCAAAATAGGCTCAAAATATATATATTTTAAACATATTTCTCTACAATCCCTGACTTTAAGGGATTCAGTGCCTCACTATACTGTGAAATTTTTTTTGCACTAATACATATTACTTCTAAGGTTTCATTTTCTTCTTTCAAAGGGAACACAGTGATAAGCCAATGACAAGAAATTTTATTGAGGCATTCTGATTTCTTTCATTTCAGCCTGAGACTTCTTAAGCAGTTCTTCATGAGAAGAAAAGCTACTCAGTAATTGGTTTTTAACCTTAATTTAAGCTCCTTAATTTAAGTCTAGAAAAACTCATGTTAAAATATAAAGTGTTGTGTGAAGTTCTACATTTAATATGTCAGAAGGATCTAGGATACTGAGATTCAAATACTTAACCACAATAGATAAAGCTGCTGATGCACATAGTCCCTCTTTACTCTGGAAATGGCACAAGCTGAACATGCTACAAACATACTTAAAAATAGGCAGTTATCTTATTGTCTTTTTGAATAAATAGTACTGAGACTGTTTCCACACTGGATTTTTAGTTTAGTGTACAGATTGGCTATTTTAAAGAATACCTGTGAGAAGAAAGCCAGGTTTTGTTATTTAGCACAACTTTCCTCTTTGCTAATAACTCCACTGTTCCAAGCAAAGGACAAGGACATTGTGGATGATATTCTGTGTATGGGCAAACATTTTTAAGAGTAAATAAAGTCTCCCCTGATGACAGATAGTACTTTTTCTGACTATGACAGATAGCCATTCAGTGAGTTTTCTATGTATCCACTGCAGAAATTCTATTTCGTCAGCCTGATAAGGAAAAGCGATAGCAGATAGAAATCTGTGTCAACACAAAGTAAATTAAAAACAGAGGTCTTCCATCTGATAGTATCTTTTTATATAATGTAATTTCTTTAGCTAATGTTCTGTGTTTTATTTCAAGAGATTATAGAAGAAGTGTGGCTGATGGATTATAAAGGAAATAGGCAAAGCTGCACAGAAGGGCATAACATCAAGATTAACAAAAGTAGTTGTTATAGTATATATTACAAACCCCTGTTGCTGTCACTTTATAAAAGCCATACTCTCCTTCTTGCTCTAGAAAAAATATTCCGATTTATGAGGACTGACTTTGCCTATTTTGTGTTAAGTACTATGACCAAATGTTTGCATACTTCATGCTCTTCAAACTTTCATGCTTCTCTTAGATGTTATTTGATTCACTCCATGTATTTTAGTATTCAAGGAAGTTAGTGGAACAAAATGAAAACTTTTAAAATGGGAGTAGAACATTCCATGTAAAATTCCTACTAACAGTGGTGGGACGTCTTTATCTAATTCTCCATTGTTTGTATTGAAAATTCATTCAAAATTTCTAACAATGGAGCTTTGGTAGATTACTCATTCATTTCAAAAGATTTTCAGAAACATCTGGTATGTCACACACACAAATAAAAAAGGCAATTGTGCCATTGAATATGTCAAAGTAGACTGAAGCACACTGATTTGTCACAAAGAGTAGTCCCCATCACTGTTTATCACCAATTGCTTTAGAAAGATGTTTAATGAGACCAATACACATAATACAGATTCTATTTGTAAAATCAAGCATTCTATGGTAATCAACATTGTCTTTAACCTTGAATCAACTGACAATATATGATTATAAATACATGTTCTCTCTGAGAATAGAAGAGGCAACATAAGCAAAGAGCACACAACAATACATTAAAATTACTTTTATAAATAGATTCCATTATAATAATTTGATGATCAACATCTTGTTCAGCCATCATTTGTATGCTGCAATTTTTTACCAAATAAAACCATTCACAAATAGCCATAGTGCACACTTGCAGAAGTCAGAACCTATAATTTATAAAAAAAAGTATTAATGAAAAGAGGATAAGTCAACAATACAACTCACTGCATTATGCTGTTATTTTTTTTTTACTGCTGAAAGTATTACAGGCCATTAGCATGTCATCTCTTTATTGTACATTTAATGGTTTTGAAAAATATGAGATTTATAATTCTGAAAAGGTCTTTCTTTTTTTCTAGAGCTAAGATTTATCCACAATACTATTTTCATATGATTTCCAGGTTTTCCATATGGGTAAAACTGTGACATGATATTTCCATTTAACTCTTGACCCAAAAAAAGGGGTTTAAAATGTGAAAAATAAGAGAAGTTTTGCTTGTCAATGCAAGATAGTGCTCAATCATATTTTTAGTTATAATTAAGTAATTGACTCGTACTGAATTTACTACACTTAGATGAATTATAGTAGTTTCCTGCAACACTAATGAAACTTTACAAGCCAAGTTTCTGATCCACAGTCTAAAGAATTCAGAGAGAACCTCTTTGCAAAGCAGAGGTAAAATGGTTCACAGCCAAAGTTGTCAAAGTGCCTTTATAGAAATGTGCAGTTGAACAAAAGGGCACTGAAGGGTATTCGATCCACTAAATGACTGACAAAAAAACACATGAAATATAATATAAAAGCAGACCAATGCCAGTAAAGAATCCACAGAAAAGTTATCATAGAAGTTTCAGTTATTTGGAGGGGTTTAGAAAGGTAATTCCTTAGTAGAAAGCTCAGATCTAATATTAAAAATAAGGAATAAAAAATATAAACTACTAAGGTATGATCTGGGCATACACTATTTTCAAAATTGCAAAGGCAAGGAATGAGACAAGTAAAAAACAGAACTTAGGTTTTGATTATTTATGAAAATAAAGAACAAAACAGTCTGGGGGTTTGTTTTGTTTTGTTTTGTTTTTTAAGTTTAGAACAGAACACAGAAATACAGGACAAAATCTAAAATTAATGAGAATTTGAAGATATAGGAGTATTCAGAGCAAAATTTTCAACACATTCAAATACCCGTCACATCTTAGAAATTCAGAAGATTTCATGTGTATTATTAGTATGCTAAAAATGATCCATAACAAAATCTTTTAGAATTATATAAAAACTCTAACCATTGTACAAATTTTTATTTAATTTGAACTTTGTCAGATGAGATCAATATTTTGTATTAAACTTTGCATGCAATAACTCTCAATAGAATAAAATGACATCATTATAAATGCTTATATTAAGCATATTTTAAATTTATCTGCCTAGATTCAGAAAGTTCTCTGATAGTGGAAGTGATACAAATGAGGCAGAGAATCTGCCTGCACAGAATTTTCCTGTACAGAAGGATTCAACCTTGATAAATTATGCTGTATGCACACAAATAGATAGTTTGAATTGAACCACAGGATATGAAAAACATATCTATTTTGCTGACATAGTGACAATGCCATTTTCCCCTGGACTCTAAAGTGGTTTCTCACTGGTGCAATATTAAAGCCTAAATTCCATTAAATTGTTCATGCACTGAAGAAACCAGATAAAGTGATTAAGTGATTCTATAAACCAAAATTTTCTTGTTTGTTTACTTTGGAAATTGCTTGATATAAAAATCTCTGTGGGCACTGTCCATTACTGGCATATAAAAGAGCACGACTGTAATTTCCTTGTATACTGCAAAGTATTGCAGGCTGAAGAAAATTTGGTTTCACAAAAGTGTTCATTTCCCCTCCATGTTGAACAGATGTTCATCCCCTCCACAGGATGAGGAGCAACTGTAATGATGTCATGCTTACTTAAACCCAAGAAATTTTACAGGAATTTAACTAGATATATTTACCTAGAATTTACCCCAAAATCCTTTTCACATTTTTAAGCAGTATTTCAGAATTGAAATGAAATTTCAGATAGTCAATTTTTTTTTGCATAGTTTACAGGTTATTTTATGGTTTCAGTACAAGAAACCACCTTATGGTTTCTGTTACACATTTATTCCTTATAATCATGTTTCTCCCATTTGTGGTTTTCAGTCTGTCTTAACGTTCACAGCATTACAAGGACTATGAGTTATAAGACAACAGAAGGAAAATTCAGGAAGGCTTATATTAAAAAAACCAGTCAGCTGAAAAACTTTTAAGAATTGAGAAAACTTGGTTGCTGTAGTGTGTCATGTATCTGACTGTGCTTTGCAATCTAGCTAATTGTGCCACACTGTTGTACAAAAGACACACAGCCCAAAGCAAGCAGCGTGTGTGTGTGTGTGTATGTGTATATATATATATATATATATATATATACACATATATATTTGGTTTTAATAATAGTAGCTTTGTAGTAACTTGTAATAAAGACATTCTCAGAAATGCAAATATTTTGTGACCTTTTACATTGTGGAACCCTGAGAATCCCAGTCTCCATCTTCATCCGCCAGTCAGGGAACCCTCACAGGTCATCACAGTGACCACTACAACATCATAGCAAAATAAAGTGTTAAATGACTACAACAACTAATGCAAAAGAGCCTCCCAGAATAATGGAAGAATGCTTAATATGTTTGATAAGGTCAATTTCCACACATCTGATAAGTTCATTCACTGCTCTGCCTTTCTAGATAGGGATATTTTGTTGTTATGTACTGGACTAGTGCCCATGAAGGATCAAATTAACCAGATATTTCATAGAATTTTAGAATAGAATGGAATCATAAAATCATCAAGGTTAGAAAACACCTCTAAGATCATTGAATCCAACCTTTGACTGAACACCATCTTGTCAACTAAACCGCAGCACTAAGTGCCATGTCCAGTCATCTCCTGAACAATTCCAGGGACAGCAGATCCACCCCCTCCCTGAGTAGTTCATTCCATGTCCAACCATTCTTTCAGTGAAGAAATTCTTCCGGATTGCCAGTCTGAATCTCCCCTGGTAGAGATTGAGGCCATTTCCTCTTGTCCTGTTGTAAGTTGACAGGGAGAAGGGGCTGATCCTCAGCTGGCTACACCCTCCTTTCAGGTACAGAGCAACAAGTCCTTCCCTTAGCATCCTTTTCTCCAGTCTAACCCATCTTCATGCTTAAGATTCTGGCACAATGTTCAATATACTTACCTCTAATAAAATATTAGGGAAGCAGTGTTTCCCAGGTTGTAAGGTGCTGAAGGAGGAGTTAAATCACTTGCTGGAGTGAAGCCAACATTAGGATTTACCATAGAGGTAGGGCCTAGGTCTCAGAGGAACAGGAATTGAGATTATTATAAATGCCCCAAAAATATCTCAGTGCTCATTGAATGATTTCAAAAACCAGAACCTTCATTCTGATATGGACACAATCTGACTTATTTATGAATTGGTAGTTCTTCAGAATAAATTGCAAAAGTGATAAGGGGAGGAATACCTTTCATAGACCTCCATGAGGTACGAAATATATTGTGTTACAGTAAACATCCCAAACACATTAACACCAATAAATAAAGACAACAGTACAGATGAGACCATTGATTTATTCATAAATTCTGATCTGTTTTCACTTTTTCTATGACCTCATTTAATCACTGCATGTTTTTGAAGTTGTCCCAACAAT
>VZRX01018073.1:28900-48273 GCA_013398075.1 Notiomystis cincta | reverse complement strand
CTCTGTCCCTCCCTGAGAAACCCCCAGACAGAGAGGTGCCGCACCCACATGCCCGCCGGTCAATCCGTTGTCCTCCTTAAGTACCAAATTAGCATTTCTAAAGAGGAAAAAAATCCTCGAAAAAAGTCGACACATTCCTAATGTAGGACGTACTTGTCACTTTCTCTGCCCCAGCCTACTGTGTATCTCCTCCTTGACTCTGCCCTACTTGTCCCTCTAAAGGCAAATAGTGTGTGTGAAGAAAAAACCACTCTTATTCTTTCCAGCCACTTTGTCACATTACTGCACCATGTTGTGCTGCATCACTACAAATAAAATAGCCATCCTAGGCTATAGACAATGACAGAAATGTAAATAAACTAGTTATTGAACTAGTTATATAAACTTCTTTTCCTGCATTTAAAACAAGTCTCCAGAAACACTTACAATCCAACATGGACTTAATGGTTATAGAAAATTATTATTTGTCTTGGTAATATCAACTGTGCAATTATCATTTAGTTTGAAAAATGAATAGATTAGCTCAGACAGTAATCCTTTTTTCTGTTGATTTTAATTTGCTTTCTGAATTTACCAAATTTATTCTAAAATTTGTGCTATTTATTTTGTTCTGCGAACCATACACTCAACTGTACATTGTCATACCACGTGGTTTTTGTTTAATTTTGTTTTATTGTTCGTTCAGTGGCTGAACTACTAGAAAGATATGTCACAGAGCAGTAGCCCATGTCCACAATTGTGTCATGAAGCAGGGAACTGAACAGCAGCAGCAATCCCCTTCCTTTCATGTCTCCAAACTGATAGTCTCCCCTCTCCAGCTCCAACCTTCCACATGTATAACTTCCTTGTAAGAGAGCTTGTGCAAACACTTGCCACCACTTGTGTCAGCTGACTGCTAGGTGCCAGAGTGGAACCCGTGGTCCTGGAACAGGGGGACTCAAGGTCAATATACCACATTGTCGTGGGATGATCTTGTATTCCCCATCGCCTGCTGGAAGGTTTTTTTTGTGCCTTCGGACTGCAGCCGGGAGGACTCTTCGCGGCGGCTCGCCTGACCTTGCAGCCGGAATGTTTACATACTTTTGCCCGGCTAGAGACTTTTTTTCCTCTGCTGGTAGCGGAGGAGGAGGGGTGGCTCTCAACCTTTGTTTTTCAGCTGTCGGCTGGATAGGAACGGAGATCTGCTTCTGCGGCTTCTGCTCCTTTCTGGACAGTTTTCGGCTCCTTTCCTTCATCCGAGACCAGCTCACCATCTCTGGGACTCGTGGTTGGGACCCCTCGATCAGGCAGGGCCCGGCTGGGCTCAGGCCTTGGGCCTGGGACACGTGAGAGAACTGTGGGGAAACCCACCGACCTCCACCTCTGGGAAGGGAGGGGGGAGCTCGTTTTGTTGAATAAACAGGGTTTTTTTCACTCTCGTTTGAGAAGTTCTTTCTCCCGAACCCGTGAGGGGTGGGTGCTGCCGGGACCTGCTTGCTTGGCTGGCAGGAGAGAGGGGGGAGACTCCCTTCCGGGTTGTTTCCTCCTGGATTTGTGTCCAAACCGGCACACACATGTGAAGAGAGATGATCACTTCAGCACTGGATTTGCAGTAATGAGCCTGCTGAAAACCGGGCTCTGAGCTGGTTAATAAAAAAATAATGTAATGGGGAGAGCTTATCTTAAGCCTTTTCCTAAGCCACAGTTAGAAGCACTTCATTCAAGTCTGAGTGGAAGCAGCTGGTACCTCCAACTAAGGTTTAAAATCAGAAACACTCCCAGAATTTGGAGAAAAAGCTTTCAGCAAGACAGCAAGGAGGGAACAGCCTGACCTTTATCATATAGCTAGAAAAAGAGACTGAGATGGGAAGAGATTCCCTGCTGTCCTTCTCCTAGCAGTTGTACCACTAGCCCAGAAGTTAGCCCGAGTATACATTCACTTCTCTCTGTCGTTTGAAGGAAGTGCAATTCCCTCTGTGTCTAACCCAAAGCCACTTTCACCACACTGCTAAGCCCCAGTTTATTGTGGAGCATCTAATATTTTCCAATACTGAACTAATTTTGCAATTCCTCTCTATTTCACCTGCTTAAAGCTTCTGATTCTCTGCTCTTTAAACTCCTTTTCTCATCTTTTCTCCTCCACTTCTTTCCATAAGCAATTTTCACTTTTTATCAGAGGCTGCATTCAACAATGTCCCATTCTTACTGAATCTTGTTTTACCTTTAACAATGGGAGTTGCTGCAGTGGCTCTGGATGGAGGTTGCTTTTCTCTGGGTAACTAAGTACTCATAACAATCAGCATCAGATGAGCAAATTACCTTTGATGCTGTGTTTTCTTCTGTGAGTTCTCAGTTTTAAGACAGGATCAGACATAACAAGAGCATCACCAGCAGTTCTGGAGTACCTTAATTAAGTTTTTTTTTCTCTTTTTCTTTGAAATGAACAGTTTTTACAACTTATAATATTGACTAAAACATCACCATCCAGGGTCCTCCCCTCTGTTAGAGTTCTCTGAAGCTAAAGAAAAAAAATCAATTGAGAAAGCAATACAACGTCCTGCTCTGATCCCTTCATTTTGAGCATACTGTATTTCTTGGTGCAGATGAGCCATCCACTAATAAGTTTTTCAAATTATCCAAACAAACTCTGAACTTCCTGCTGGTTCATTTCTCTGCATCCTTCTCTTTTCTCTTGTTGTCAGCGGCATGGTTCCTTCCATGCTGTTAGACCACCTGTTCAAAAGAATAATAATAACAATACCCCTTACTGTTAAAAATATAGCATTTCTCCCAAGTTAACAAATTTCCCATTACACCACTTTAAAATTATCTTGGTGCAATTAACATATCCTGATTGATCCCATTGGAAATATCCAGGCACTATAATGTAACTAGTTAATCTCCACAGGAAGAGTCAGCCAAATCACCTGCTCACACTCATGATGGGGTCTAAATTGAATTCCACAGGAACAAGCTCTGGCAGAAGTCACAGTTTATTCAATATCTGCCAGGAGTAAACTGTGCTGTTATGGAAATAGCTGCCACATTCCCTGTACCACAGTCAGTGCAAACACAAAAGCTCAGTTTAGTGAGTATGCCACAATCCAGTATCAAACCTCTTTCCTGCAGCTGGGCTCCCTACAGCAACAGTTACCTCCAACAGAGAGATGGTTCCAAAATTAAATTGCCTTCTTTCAAATACTGAATCTAATAGCTTACATTTCTCTAATTGCTCTCACTCCCATGACATCCCTTCCTGGCTCTGGTAAAAAGTTGAGTGGGGATGTGCCTTGTCCATCCTCGGACATAGGGATAAGGTTATTGACATTACACCCCTCAAAATCTGCATAGTTTAATAATGCTCTAAGATTTGCTTAATGGGGGAATTATGATTTTTTTATATTTTAGTGTGATTTTTCCCACAGGATAGCTTTGGATCTATGTCAGCCTTTCTACAGCAGGGAGAATAGTAATAATCTCCAGCTGTGAGGAGAAATCAGGTGCAGATTTTAGTTCAGTTATGAAAATAAGTTATGAACTATGAGAGATTGCTGAGTCAAGATTTGGCCAATGATAAATGTGTAACAGTGGAATATGACTGATACCATGTAAGTATTGTATTTCTTTAAAAAAAACAAGCAACAAAACCAAAACAACCACACATAGATCTCATTATGTTAGAGTCTGAATGCAAAAAAAGAAAGTAGCAATTATTGACCAAAAGAATTGCAATCTAACTACATGGAATAATATCAGTTCTTTTAAAGAACAGAGGACTGAGAAATAGATCATATAGTCAGATTTTTGCAGAAGGTTATGACAGAAATACCAGAAGTCACAGAGGGAGGAAATGAAGATAAAATGTCTCAAATTCAATCTGCAATCTTAATCAAGCTCATCCTTCCCTTCCTCTGAGGGTCCTGATTAGCTGCACAAAATGACTGATTCCAACCTACAGCTTATTTTGAATAAATTAACGATGTAGGCTGAGGCCACTTCTGTGAATTATGATGAAGAAAAATGACACCCAAGGTCATAAACTCAACATGTCAATCAGACAAACAAAAACGTGGGATTGTTTGGCTATACCAATCACTTAGTCCTGTAGAATGCTTATATTCCAAATATTTCTAGGACAATCAAATAGCTTCATGAATAATTCACTCACATTACTGAAAAAAGTCCCTCCAGACTTTATTTGGTGTTCCTATAGTATAATTTAAGGAGAGAAGTGTTTCATCCACATACAGATTTCTGAATTCATGCTATAGCAACCACTAGGCATAGTCAGAAATTACCCATGTTCATCTAATTAAAAATCAAACTTTAGCATGATTTAAACTTATCTGCCATGTTTACAAAATCAGCACCCTACAATTTAGAAGAGATTTGAAGTATCCGTACCTTAAACAGCAAAACAACCAGAGAACAAACCCAGCTATATCAAAAGAAAATGCTCAACATAGTCAGTTCTGTCATCTAAAGGTCAGTATTGAAAGTTATAGATGTAAAACATCTTGATCTTTTTTTCTTTTTTGTGGGCTTTATAGAAATGTAATAAGAATGGAAATTTTAATTATAACATTAAGCTTTGATAATATTTTTCTGTTGGTTTTGGGTGAAGGGTTATTGAATTAAAAATTAAGAAGAGGTTGTTTTTCAATGTTGTTATGTTTTAGTTTTAAGTCAGAGGCATGTTTTCAAGTTTGGTTAGGAACAAATTCCCACGTGTCATGGGTCTGAGAGGAACATGGAACAAAAGGTCAAATTTCATTTGCTGCTGCAGGTTTTTGTGTGGAAACCACATACACGATTGCAGAAGAATGTAGCTGGAAAATTACTTGTGTGGGCATGGAAAAGCCTTAGCAAAAAATACAATTTAAACACAGCTGGGAATAAATCACCTACCTAAGCATGCTATATTCTACCTTTTTGTTTATGCTGCTGTAGGTTTGGGGTTTTTTATGGGGAGCATTTTGGGTTTTTTTCAGATTTCAATGTTAATGACTGCCTGCATAGAGAAAACTTATTCAAGGTGGTATATTTTCCCTGAACACCCTTAGTTCCATCCTCTTGACAGGTGTTCAGCAGCTATTGTTATTCACTACTAACCAAAGTACATTTACTTTTTATACTTTATGCTTTATTTTACTTTTATTTCTTTTCTATGAACTACTTTTCCCAGAATCACGTATTTACTTCAAGTTTCCTACTTTCTAGATCATATCTTCTAGATTTGTGCAGAATTTAACTTCAGAGAACTAAGAAAGCCTTTCCATATTAATGTTATCATCCTGAGCCATGGTTCTGAAATTTTTCAGTTTGTTACCTATACCTCTTCTGCATTCTAATGAGGATAACTGGAAGCTCCTTATTTTTTAATGGAAACTTAGATTCTTGAGACTCAATAACACTTTTGCTGCATCTTCTGAAAGACATTAATATCCTCTCTATAAATCAGTGAGTAATTGTTCCCAAAGTTTTTTACCAGAGGACTCTCAAGTGCATGATATGATAACAGCATAATCTTCAGCTTAGAACACTCTCTGCTAGTACTGGCACAGATTCTATTTGTGCTTTTAAAGGATGCTCTGCATGGAGCAATCATTTTCAGTGATTTATTTTTCCCCCTTACAGGGTAACCTCTTTTGCTAATCACTGTGTTGAAAGCTTCCTGTATTTCAGATTAGTTTGGAAAACATAAGCAATAGTTTTATGTGAGTGACTCTTTTTCGTTGTTGGGAGGCAGACAGAAAATTTGCTCTTACAGGCAAGGAGTTTGTTTGTTTAGATCTAGCTCACCAAATGATTAATCACTGAAATGAGCATCAAAATCAACACTTCATAAATATGCTAACAAAAATATAGACATTCATCTGCTCAATGATATACAAGCAAGACCGGTAGGACTTGAATTTCAGGCTTGTTAAAAAAAATACTGTCCTTTAGAAAGAAAATAGAAAACACAGTAAGAAATGAGATCTTTGTTAATACAGAAGGAGAAGAGGAAAGATTAAATTGCTTTGTATAGCACATGACCCATGTGACAAAGAATAGATCAAAGCACTGTGCATATGGATTTCCATGCACATATGTATATATAGATATAGATATAGATATAGAGATAGATAGATAGATAGATAGATAGATAGATAGATAGATAGATAGATAGATAGATATAGATATATATAGGTATATATAGGTATATATAGATATAGATATATATCAGCTACACTAAACTGGAAACACAATAAAGCCATAACATTATTATCATAGACAAAATTCCATTAATCTGTCAACAATAATTTTTCCAGTTTTCTCTTTTCACTTTAAAACTTATAGAGAAATGTTCTCTCGCTTCCTTCCCAAGGTATTATTTCCTGTCATCTGATACTTGCCTCTACCAAAGCCAGCTATGTATTCTTGCTTCAGATGAAGTTGACAGCTGAGAGCCATTGAGTCCCCAGCAAGGCTTTGTATATACCTATGGAGGGACAGTTTGTCTGGGATTTTAAAAGGACTGATGCGTAAAGAAATGAAGCTTGAGATTTGAATTTTATGTTGTCTTGCGTGCTGACCATAAATAAAGGAAGAGAGCTTTTATTAAAGTTGCAGAATAAATAATTTCTACCAGTTCTCCAGTAGACAATGAAATAAGCCCTTCTTCTTGATTCTATTTTGTTGTAAAACTTGTCTCACTGTTGGTCATTTCAGTGGAAACATGACAAGAACACTTGAAGATACCTCCAACTAATCTCTGCAGTAGCTGGATGTGTGCCATTTCAGACATGTCTATACCTAAACTTGCTCTTTGAACTGAATCTGGAAATTACCTGTAAACCACAACAACCTACAGACTACAAAGGCAATGAGCTCCCAAGGGAGGAGGTTGTAGACAGGCAGGCTGCAGCTCTAAGCAACATGATTAGCAGATGAACTTCTGACAGATTCTAGATGTAACTGGGGCACTTCCAATTACAGCTTCTTCAGCTTGATCTTCCCTTCAAAGAAGCAGAATCAATAAACAATGGAAGAACTCTTCAGCCACAGAAGAATGAGAAGCTGAATACTAATATTTTCCATTCTTTATCCTGTCCTAATTTTTCTTTCAGGTGCTATACAAAATGTCCCAAAACCAAAAGTGAAATGACTGATTGTTGTTTACTATGTTTCTTCACTGTGATGCTTTGGCAGAGTAGTATAAATGTTTCACTGTAGAACAGGAACATTTGAAGTCAGATGTAGGATACAGTTGATTAAATAATTATACAACTGATTCATTTTAACTAGTTATTATTTTTATCAATTTAGTTTTATTTATTTTATTTTACTTTATTTTATTTTACTTTATTATATTTTATTTTATTTATTTATTTTTTGGCAATTTAAATTGCTTAAAAATATCTTAATAATTCATGGGGATTGTGACCCTCAGAGTAAATGCATTGTTGAGCCTCCTCTGGATAATGCATTTTACAGATAAGTGATGCTATGTGCTTCACAGAACCACAGAAACATTTAAGTTGGAAAAGACCTTTAGGGTCATTAAGTCCAGCCTTTGACTGATCACCACCTTATGAACTAGTCAGCAGCACTAAGTGCCATGTCCAGTCATTTCTCGAGCACCTCCAGGGATGGTGACTACACCACCTCCCTGATGAGTCCATTCCAATGCCTAACCATCCTTCCAGTGAAGAAATTCTTCCTTCCTACCAACCTGAACCTCCCCTAGATCTGCTTGAAGCCATTTCCTCTTGTCCTGTTGCTGGTTGCCTGGAGAAGAGACCAACCTTCACCTCGGTACACCCTCCTTTCAAAGAGCTGTAGAGAGCCATAAGGTCACCTCTGAGCCTCCTTTTCTCCAGGCCTAACAACACCAGCTCCCTCAGCCACTCATCACAGGACTTACTCTCTAGATCCTTTACAAGCCTTGTTGCCCTTCACACAAGGAGGGATTAATCTGATTTAGTGCAGATGCTAGAACTAGTCATTCCCTTTTCCATTCATGGAAAATATGGGCATTCCCAGAGCACAATTCTTCTCATCCTCAAGGTGACATTTAAAACAGCTCAAATGATTCATGCCTTTTAATTCTTTATTTTTTCTAACAGAAAAAAAAAAGCCATTAGGAAAATAACTCAGTGTAGACATTTTTGCTGTAGACATCTGCGCTTTGGTAAAATAAATTAACCTTCACAGCCAGGTCTGACATATAAAATTGTCTTAATATGTGTATACCTCAAAGTATACCACAAAAAATACTAGAGTCACCATTTTCTATACAATAGCAGTGTTTTTCTCCAATTCTTGTAATTCAAAGGGAAAATGGATACACTTCAACAGACAGGTGAAAAAAAAGGTTGGAACTTACTATTCAATATGCATTGCCTGCTACATGAAGGGATTCAACCAGTCTATCTTTGATGGAGGGGTACAACCTAGAACACAATAAAGGGCAAAAATCAACTTTTCGTTTTACAGAAATCTCAAAGAACACTATAACAAAAGAACTCTCATGGTTTTAATCAGACAGTGATATAAACTGAAGTACAGAGAAAGGAAATTATTTAAGGTCATTTATTAGTCTAATGATAAAACTTGAATAAAATTTCCCTTAGTCCCATTTTAGGTCACGTTGGACACTTAGAGTGTCTCAGTCTGTAAAGTCTTTCACATAAAAAAGAAAAAGAAAACACTGGAGATCAGCTATGTAGATATAACCATTTTGAAGAGAAAGCAGCAACTTATTTTGTTTCTCTCCATGCCAATAAACTAGTTTCTAGGACATTATCAGAAAGGGATTTTATCCAAAATGCATTCTTCTTTTACAGATGAAAGACAGCAGGCTCACAAGGTTACTAAATGTTAATTACTTTTTTTTTTGTTGTTGGGGGGAGAGGGGTGTCTTTATGAGGCAGAAAACACTCCAGAAATCCATATTCAATCTGTAGCATATCCATTGCTAAATACAATTTAAGACTACAGTGATTTGATGATGTATACTGGAGTATTTGTATGAACAGCTTTCTTATATATTTAGAACAAATGACTGTGCTGGAAAAACTGTATATACAGACTGCTATGAAATTGTCAGACAGATTCTGAAATATCCCTTTAAAATTCCCTTCTTCTGAGAAACAGAAATCAAAATCAGGTAGAGTAAGGTCAGTATAATACAACTAATTCAGTATTTCAGAGAGCAAACAGCATCTCTGATGGGAAAAGGCACCCCATCGTATCTGTAAATACAAACATACAACTCTTTCCTAAAGATATTGAAACTTTGGGGGGTTTGTGATATGAGAGTGGATAAAAAAGAACTCAGGTGTGCACAAAAATTGAGAAGTTATGTGGTATTTGTGTTAATTGTTATTTGATAAGGTAGAAAAGAATTCTTCAAACAGTGTTATGATTTTCAGCACAGGCTGCCACTTGAAATACAACATTAGTTACATTAGCAGGGGACTAATGAATTGAGTTATGCCTAGATGATCCTAGCAGGCAACCCGTACCCCATGTGGCAAAGAAGGAAAATGTCTGCAGGTCTCTGCCATGCTAAAGGGGGAGGAAACACTTTCCAGAACCCACATGTAACCATACAGCAATAACTGCAACAGCAGAAAGAAAATAACAAAGAACAACCCAGTGTTCCGTTCACAGAGAAAATCTTCCCTTGTCCTCTGAACCAAGTGACTGAAGACCGTTGTAATTTTAATCACTGTTTCCCTACAGTTGCAACAATTCTGAGCCTACAGAAATCATCCCAGGCAATCTTGCCACCCCCTTTACTAAGTTAAAGAAGCAGACAGGCAGACATTTTATGTATTTATAAATTCCAACACCATAAGCTAACATCGGGGCTATTCAGCTGAAAAGTACACAGGGAGACTTCAGGAACCAAGAGGAAGATGGTCGTGTTCAGTGGGGTTTTTTTCACAGCAAAATTGCAGTTTAGTTTCGTGAGAAAATTGAGGGAAAAAACCAGGGACATTCTTTCTGTTAAAGGACAGATGAAAGCAGATTTTTAAAAAATACTGCAATGAAAGCCAACTATGGTGATCCATGTAAATTTCTCCTGACAGTATATACAGTATCTGTGTATTTATAAACCTCAGATTTTACTGTGAGGGTGACTGAGCCCTAGCACAGATTGACCATGAAGGTTGTGGAGTCTTCATCACTGGGGATATTAAAAAACTTCTAACTAGAATCCTGGACAGTCAGCTCTAGGTGGCCATGCTTGGGCAGGGGGGTTGAAAAGATGACCTTCAGAGGTGCCATCCAACCTCAGCCATCGTGTGGTTCTGTAGCTCTGCAGCAGATGTTGTATTTATTTCATAGTTCAGAAAATGGAGGACGAAAGGAAGAAATGAAAGAAGAAACTGAGTGTTACTTCATGATACACTTTTTTTCCTGCTATTTATAAATACCTGTGAGGAATTGAATGTCCACTGTTTTAATGCAATTATTACAATTCTGTCACAATGAAATTCTTAGCTGAAATAAAAGTTTCCAATCAAATGGAAAAGATTTATATAATTAATGTAATTTTTCATTTATTTAATTTATTAAAGAGAATTTCAGTATTTATTGTTTTACTATTAATTAGTCTGATTTCTAAATAAATTTTATATTAGGGTATTATAGAAGTGCAAATATAATAGTGCAATATCTACAGATAACATGAGCAAATTAATGCATTATAGAATTTCAGCACATCATTTATATATGTCAAAGTGTAATAGGATGGGATGCATCACCATAAATCATCTCTCTCTTATTTAAAGTGTTGGAAAGGTCACCTTCAGACTTAGGACAATACTAGCCATATTGTTTTTATTAAGTGAGTGATCAAACGAATAATTGAAAAAGTGCTATGCAAACTTTGTAAATGCAGACTGTCCATTCCTTTTTATCTTTTTCAAGGAGGACTTCCTCTCTGTAAAAAGAAAACAAGAAATAGAGAGAATCCTAGTTAAATGAGTCCATTAAATAGGATGCTGATTGCACTGTTTCTAGAGTGGCAGCGCTATAAATTGAATACAAGCTACACCTCAAAGTGTGCCTAAAGAATTCCAATGTCTGGAGGAATTGATTTATCAGTTGCATGAATATATTGGTTCATGCAAGATCACCGTACAAACAGACAAACCAAAGCACACAAAAGGTTCTGGAACCAAAGAATGTATTTCTGTATACGTTGCTATCATGATGGTTTGACAGTGGTCCAANGATCTCTGCACTCCCTGTGGATCCCCAGGGGCTGTGGGTGGATCTCTGCACTCTCTGTGGATCCCCATGGGCTGCAGGGGCACAGCTGCTTCACCACAGCCTGCAGAGGAATCTCAGCTCTGGCGCCTGGAACACCTCCTGCCCCTCTTTCTCCACTGACCTTGGTGTCCTCATGTTTTTTCCCTCACGTGTTCTCACCTCCTCCTCTTGTCTGACCAGAAGCAAAACCTCATGATTTTGTTTTGATTTCCTTCTTAAATCTGCCATCACAGAGGTGTTACCATAACTGGCCCAGTCCTGGCCAGCAGCATGTCCATCTCCAGAGCCATCAGCCATGGGCTCTGCTGGACATGGTGGAAGCTTCCAGCAGCTTCTCACAGGAGCCACCTCTGTGGCCCCTCTGTTACCTGAAACCAGGCTATGCAAAACCAATACAATTGTGAAAGACCTTATTTTATAATCACAATGCCAGTTATATAAAACAACAATATTTTCAATGTCTGTCAGATATTAAAGTAGGAACAAGTATTTTAAGAAGATAATCTGCAAAGTTTATTCCTGGTTCCTGATACTAAAAAACACAAACAAACAAACAAACAACAAAACCTGATGAACATACTTTGAGTATTTTTTAGCACTCATCTTGTGACAGACACAACTATTCTCTCTCTAGAATATTTGTACCAGCCTAAACTTGCAGTTATATGGAAGAATATTGCAAGAGTGACAGGACATGTTTTTTTCTTTCAGTAAGAGTGTAAACACTGCAACAATTTTTGTTTAAAGTTCTGCAGGAAGCTGATCTTCACCAGATAGGAATTGCTTCTCTAAGTGAGACTCAGCTGTTATTCACTCTCACAGTAACACATATCAGGTGTGAATCTGCCCTCAAGGTCCAGAAAAGTCTTACTCTAAAAGAAACAAATTCTTTTACAAAATACACTTTCTAAAGAGAGCTCATTTGTGACTCCAACTTCTGCATTGTGTTGGTTTGGGGTCTTTTTCTAAGAACACAATAAATAAATTATTCTCACTTGCCTGGAGCATCATCCATTCGATTTTCCTTGATATTGCAAATCAGAAACATAGTTGACAATAATCCAAGACTCAGCTGGTCATCTATATGATCAGCAGTAAGGGGATTCATTCTTAAAACCCCTGTAAAGGACAATGAAATCAAGCTGTCTTCTGCAGCTGGTGCTTCCTATTCACTGATTCAAAGATGAATCTCAAAAATTAGTTTAGATTTAGATAATTATACACGTGTCTAAAGATGTATTTTGCTTTCCATTTTCAGTCTAGATTCTGTCCTTTGTATTCTTTGCAACCAAATTTTAGAATCAGCACATCATCCTCAATCTCTTAATCTGTCTGGTTTTAGTTTTCAACCAAGCATTTTCTTTAATCTCATCATCTTTTTTCTTCTGTAATTTCATTCTATCTTGGCCGCCTTCTAGCTCTCAAGGATCCATCAGTTTCTCGTTCAGCTGATCCCCATACTTTTTGTGGTCTTTCTATTGAGCTCTTGTAAGAGTCTGGGATATTTTTTTCCTGTCTAGGTTACCTTTGATAACCTCAGCTGTAAGCACACTTACCCATCATCTTTATGATAAAGTCAGTCTGATGATTCTGTGAATCTCCTTCCTTCTCTTTCCTTCAGCTCTGTCTCCTTCTGTTTTACTGCCTGATGTCAGACCATCACCTTAGAGCTTGAAGGACAATTGTAGTAGGGAAAAGCAAATGAACGTTGGTTCAGCTTCTGGTGCCAGCATGATTTAGTAGAGCCTTCTCAGGTTCTACGTTTTCCACCTTGCAACAGTTTGGGTTTCAAAAACTTCTACTGTAAGTTGATCAAAGTACTGCCCCACTCCTCTTTAAAAGTACCATATTCAAACTTGGCAAAGCTTGAATCCAGCCCTTTTTTTGGATATATGAGTTTATCTAAATGCCTGATCCTGACACATTTGGCAAACAAAATAGAAAAGAAATTATGTCTTCTGCTTGTCACAAATGCAGCAAAACAAGTAAAACAGAAGAAATTTTTCTTGGAGGACTTTTCTCTTCATAATAGATGTATAATGAACAAACATTCTTGTTTTCAGTGGAAAAACAATCAAGGAAACAGTTCCATTAATGTAGTCAGCAAAATGAAGAGATTTCTATCTTGATGGCAATTTATCTTACTCATTACCAACCCAAGTTGCTCATGGGTCTATTATTTGAATCATAAAAAAGCTTCATAAATTTGTTTTTTATTTTAAACAATGAAAATAAGTGAGAGACTCCCCCAGTTTTAGCAGTATAAAATATGAAAGCTACATATTTTTCATTATTCTTTCATCATATATCCAATAAACAACAGTGTAAATTGTCTTGACAGAAGAAAACTAGGCTCAATAACTGTCAAGTGCTTAAAATCCAAGGGAAAGTAATGATCATCTGAAACACTGTTTTTAGTAGATGACAATGCTATGTATTTATAATTAAATAAATAATGCTCAAGAAACAACAAAAACCAGTGTTTTAAATGGTGGGGGGAGAAGAAATGGAAAATCAGAAGAGTTGATAGTCTTTGAACCAAGTGACTTTCTTCAAGAAGCTCTTTGCATCAGATACCTGCCTCTGGGATTTTTTCTTTAAGTAACTTAAATTCAGCAATTTTTCTCATTATGGATAATTTCCACCATGACTATCAAATAACATGTAGTCCATTCAGTATACTTTAGCCTTTTCTGATTTCATTCTTCAGCTACAGGCACTGAAAAAGCCAGAACAGAATGGGTCCTGTCCAGCTTTCCCCTGGTTTGCCACTTTATTTTCTCTTGTAGTTGGCCTGGGATTTATCCCAGTGACACTATTTTGTGGGAATCAACACCTTCACAGCTTCTAAATTTTCTCTCACACTTCACCAAAGGGACTATTTTTCCACCAGAAAAGGATTTCCCCCCAGACTACTATTTATATCCTGTTCCTCGCCCATCCTCTTTTCTCAGAACAAGTTCTAATACTTTTTTTTTGCTCTGGGTTTTCTCAAGAAAGTTCACAAGAACTATAGTTTGAATGATTGAAATTAGCAAAGATTTACTGAGACTTCTCTGGTTTACCAGTTTGTCTAGTTACAGAGGAGGGCTGAAAGGAATTTTTCTAACATTTTGAGCCACCATATTTTGGCAGATGTGACTTTTGGGGAGAAGAAGTCAGTCTCACAGTCACAATGTGAAGCTGCTTCAGGCAATAACTATGACACAAATCAAATACCTCCAAAAAAAAATAGTGCTCATGGGGCAAAACTCTTTCAGTGGGAGGAAAGCTTCCAGTAGCAAGAATTTCCAAGGAACTGGATGACTGTCTGCTTCCCAGTTCTTCATGGCCCAGCTGCCTTGCTAGGCTGTGGGATGGCTGATGAAATCTTGCCAGTTCGCCTTGAAACTGGTGGATGGGAGAGGAGCAAGGAATGGCTCCAGCTTTTGGATCTCGTAAGGTATGAGGAAAGGCACATTAAGAAAGGATACAGAAACTGAATCTGTAGCAAGGAGAAAATTCAGTGTTATGTGAATTTTTGTATCTTAAATATATTCTCTATTTTACCTGATCTGTTAAAAATGGCTGTCTTATATCCTGTTGCAGTTTATCAAGCCTTATCTCCCAAATGATAATCTTCAGATACTCAAAGACCTATCATCAAAAGTGGTACTTCCCACCATGAAATATTCAATTTAGGAGAATATGTTAGATGCATATCCAGTTTTTCTTGCAGAGGTATATGTTTACAATTTTTTCTGCAAAAATCAACTTTATTCCCATTACATATTTTAAATAGCTATGATTTTATGTGCTTATTATACAATGACTTTGAAGAAAGGGATGGTCAGTTAACTGTTGTGGGTTTTTTCTGTGCTTTATAACTTTTCATCAGACTGGGACAATGAATCACCCACTTCACTCAATTATCAAATTGTAAAAGAAAGAGAATAAAAGTGACAAAGAAAACAGATTATGGATTGCTGAGTGAAGGTCCATACTTTGAAGTTTTGGCAAATTTAGATTTGAGTGGTTAAGATTTGGATACACCTTTGTGTTTAAGATTACAACAATTTTTACAAAGGAAAAAGCAAGCAATTATTCAAATTATGAGAAGCTCCCATCCAGATGGTGAGAAGCTGTCCTAAGAGGGTTTATTTCACCTAGAATATTTTGGTAACAATCATTATCCATAACACTACATTGGAAAAGCACCAATTATTGTTATTGCTGCCTACAATTACTGACTAAATGCTAAAATTAAGTCCTTTCATGGTCTCTAAAATCAAATTAAAAGATAGACAATTGCCCAGTTCATCCCATTTAGACTCCAAGAATACTAGTATGAAATACTATTTTCTTCAATAATTCTCAATATTAAAAAGGTTGATAGTTATTTATACCAGTGACTCAGAAACCTTCTCAATCTTTTAAATCTTTTTAAAAATCTGGAACTGCAGTATTCATGTAGTTCCTGTAGAAAATGTGTATTCATGTAGACTTGAGAGAACACTTATTACATTTCCAACTAATTAGTGCTGGCATAGAAAATATTATACATTGCCATCTAGCTCAGAAAAGAGATGTTTACTAAACACTGCTTCCTACCCAAGAGAGAAGTGAGGATGATAATAAAACACTTTCTATCTCTGAAGTTTCCTTTGGCTTATCTGATAAGGTCTCCAGTCTGGTCATGTTTCTGCAATCTGGACCATGCCTGGACATGTAAAATTTCTGGGCAGCACTCATGGGCTTCCACAAATTACTAAACTGAGTCTGGGGAAAATGGGCATTAGAGGAGCTAATAAGAAATATTTTTTTTAGCAGAGCATTGTAGAAGGTAAAATTGTAAGTATTTTATCTTATTCGTTTGGACTTTAAAAAATAAGGAATAAAAATTTGGGGTCTTTGGCTTAAGTTTACTTAAAGACATCATTTATCAAAGCCAAAAAAGGGCCAAGAGGGTAACTCTTTCTATCATCCACTTCTTGTTCCTCTTTCAAAATTAACAGATCTTAACTCTGTTTTCAGAATGCCCAAAATCACACTGGTTTCTTCTGATTAATGAAAGATAATAATTTTCTTTTTGGATGAACATTTTTAGTTTTAATTAATACCTACTCAAGAAATAAATTAAATTATTCACAATGATCTCTTGATTTTTCGGTGATTTAAACAAGATCCTGTCTGTGTAATCCATAAAGAACAGAATACTCATAAATAATGTATTTTATAAATGTAATTCACTAAATAAATTATCATGTATTATACTAGATGACCACACTGTGACTCCCAAGTCATGTCCTTGCTTATAGAAATGTTAATCAGAATTGCTATACCAACAGTGACGTAGCTTCATGGTTTGTCTGGTCAGGATATGCATAGCAGGAAATGCATCTCCTCCAAACCAAAAATGTCTGTTATGTTTTGATGTGTGTCCATTGAAAGGGGTTTCTTTTTAAAGTGAAGTTTTTATGCAGAAAGTTACCAGCTGGGAAGTTAAAACTGAGGACATCTCAACATATCTCAAGATCAGATAAGGTAGATCAGATGGAGTCTAGAGCCCAAAGGAATAAAAGAACTAGTGGGAGTCCATGAATTCTCATCAGAAATAGTTTTACTAATGAATTATCAACTGAATTCCGAAAAACAGATGTTATCTGTAGGACCTGAGGACACTGGATATTGATTGTGCTCATAGGACATACAGAGCAAGAACTCTAAATGAGTTTCTTCTTTGCTTACCTCTGTATTAGAGTTTATGGTTGATGAGATGATCTGCAATGGAAATTATATGCAATTGCCACAATCAGCTTTTAAACAGTAATTGCATTGTTTTAATTATTAGGGACTCTAGGACATGATCATTCTAGTTTGCTGAGTTTGCTTTTTTCATGTGAATGAGTAAGATGCAAAGAAGCTTTCTTGTATGTCATTAAATGGCAGTGCCCCTATTTTACTTTGCGATAGTCAACTCCTACAAAAAAAAAACAAACAAATCAAACCAAATTAAAAATTACAAAAACTAAAAAGCAGAGACAGCCCATCATCTGAAAGTTCAGAGAATCACGAGCCTTCACTAAGCATTAATTTGCTCAGCTGAAAAATATTTAAACATAAAATAACTTCTATTTTGGTTCATGTAAAATCTAATTTGAGAGTGTACAAAGCATGAAAACCGTCACTAATAAAATGTGCTGTCTGTCGTTTACCAGCTGTATATCTGGTTTTGATTTGTGGTAATCAGACATTTCTTATCATACATTTCTTACTTATTATTTGCACTGTAGGCATGGCTTGTAAAGACTTGCAAAAGGCATTTTGCTACATGCCTTTAAAATAGATTCCAGCATGTCTTTTTTTTCCCTCCTTTTGTTGTCACTGTTCTGGAAATTAGGAATTATGAAAGAACAACCTAAATAAAATGGGAAATGCAAGTAGATTTGAAGGCACAGAATGAAAAACAAAAAATCAGACTCTGAAAACAGACCATAGAAATGCCACTTATACCATACCTAATCCTAAGCAAGGCAAATATTAGTCAAGATTATTAGTACTGATTCATAACTGTCACTGTAACAATCACAGACAAGGCCCCTGCTTTGTTAGAGACAGCACAGAAAAATCATCTTGCTCAAAACGCTTCAATCTTAAGATGAAGGGAGTACAAGAGAAAGAGAAGAATCTATGAAGTAGCCTAAATTCTGGCTCTGGCACACTACCTGCTTAATAATTTATATCCACTCTTGTTTGAACTTTCTGGTAAAGGTTACTGTCAGGAAGGCTTTCACAGGCAGATCACAGTTACAGTCGTTCTTCCGAGCGTTGACAGGTCACTTGTTTCAGATAGCAAAGAATTCCTTTCCTCTTTTATGTTGTTGCATTAAAGTAAATATACTGTGGTTTGGGCTGGGTTTGTTTTTTGTTTTTTGTTTCTTTAATTTTGGAGTTTGTATGAGTCTCACAGGCAGGTGGCCAGAACAACCACAAACCTAGGCTGAAATGCAAAGAGCAAATTTGTTTCATTGCCTGGAGGATCCCAAAGCAGCCCTGGGGCAGCGGAGATGCACGAGGGGCAGCACAGGCTTTATGCTATCAGATACCCCAGCATGATAGATCACTTATTAAAGTGAGTTAAAAGATCCAGTATGTTTATAAACAAGAAATATTTTCTCCAGTAGGGTTAAGAAGCCAAAAACATACTAAAGATAATTTCAAGACCTAAGCATTATCGAAAAAGCCAAAAAGGTCAAAATCATAGGTAATTAAAGGTGCATTATGGAAACCCACTAGTATAGAATGGGTAAAGCAAAAGCATTATAGGTGCTTTAAAAATCAGGAGAATGTCACCATAAAATATGGCAGGGCATCTCCCCTGAGTGTAAAACACATGAAAGTCAGAATCAAGGTGATCCATAATAGCCCACTTAAATTCTCTGCATTTTTCCTGGTTTTCCATTAATTTTGCATTTAATAGCCTCACTCCCATAAACTTCCCTTTTTAAAAAGTAGATTTCAGACTTATGAAATTTATATGTGTATTCTTTCTCATCTTAAATGATTACCAATTTACCTATTTCTACACTTTCATGATTTGTATTCTTTTCATGTTTTACACCCATTTCCAAATAAAAATATATCATCAGCCAGAAGTAATAAGGTACATGCCACACTAATGATTATAAAATTGAAAATGAAATGTGCTCAAGATTTCAGAAACAGTTTCGTATGTTTCCTAGTTTGAGATATGGTACTACATAGCTTATTTGTGCAAACATAAATAATTGATTTTCTAAATGTAAATCTAGTTTGCTTTCCTACTAGAATGTTCAGAATAAATCTAGTCAGTTCTTATAAACAAATAAATGCATTTGGTCTGTCTGTTACATTGTATCAGAGCCAAAAGAAAGTCGGTCAGCTTTGCATTAAAGATTTCTGTTAATTTTTCAATATTTATTTGCATATCAAATTTTCATCATTAAGAGGTCTTTACAAATTCAGATATTTCTGTTCTGTATAGGAAAGACTCTGATCCAATCCTGTAAAGCAAAAAGATCTACTCATTTTAATCTGAGGCATATAATTTATAAACAGATTTCTAAAAGAGAGAAGGGGAAGGGGAAGGGGAAGGGGAAGGGGAA
>VZRX01018073.1:0-28839 GCA_013398075.1 Notiomystis cincta | reverse complement strand
ATGGTCAAGAGCTTTTATTCCAGGGTATTTAACTGCAACCACATATTCAAGAGAGCACAAGACTCTTCAAAACTCTTTAGAATCAGTTGTTCTGAAAATAAAAAAAATTCCACATCCTATCTTCTCTTTATGGCAAGGAAACTTTAGATAATATCTGAGAGAATGTTTTATGTCCACTTAATCGAAATTTAGTATTAGAAACATACATAAATGCAAAAGTAACCACAAGAAAACATATGGAAAAACATTCCACACATTTTTCAAATGTAAAAACACTCCATATGTAATGGTATTTAGTATAATTAGCATGTCCTGTCTTCTCTGTGCTGGATATGAATGGTTTACAGTTTCTGTCTTGATTTTTGTTTACTAGACATCAGTTGGAGAATTGTAACAGGCCTCAGGATCAGACTCCTAAAATCACAGAAGGTGTTTTGAAGCTCAAAATTTAAATTCCAAGTGCACATCATGAACATTATCCTTAGGACTCTTGGAATATGTTTCTTACTAGTCATCCTGCAACTCTATTCTGTGTAGTCATTGTGGAATAATGTTGCTGTCATAGCAGCAAGGCAACTAAATATTTTAATATGTTCATCTGTTCATCTTTCTATCCAAGACTTGTGTTTGCCCTTTGCTTCTCATAATCTTATTCTTGTATCACTTGTCTGCTCTCGTTTTACCTTTTTTTTTCATATCTTTCTTACTCCAGTTCCCACAACATATCTCTAAACCTTGGAATTTCTTTATAACTTTTTGACTTTTGGACAGTACTCTTTGTTTTATGTGCTGACCTGTGTACATTGTCTCTTAAAAAAAAGAATTTGAGCAGTCTGAAAACATTATTTTCAAGAACATCAAGTACTATGGCATACACATATCTTTGGAGAAGCCTAAAATAAGAGTATTACTAGTTCTCTTATATACAATAAAAATTGAGTTGTATAAGCTTTTCTATTGTGGTCTAACAGCAAATTCTGTTGCACCTCAAAAGGAGGACTTCCACACATAGTCCATGGGTAAAAAATGAAAATCAGCAGGAACTGACACATCCTAAAACCCCCGGTTGATGAAAGACCTACTTGCCTTCACACTTCCCTTTTTGCAAGCTGGGGATTATTTTTCAGATCCAAATATTTAATCTGAAAATTAATAACATGCACAAGAAATACTGATCATAGTTGAGCAAAAATTCTGGGCACTAAAGTTTGAAACTGAATTTTGTACATTGCAATTAGATGCCTTTTTAATGGATTTGGCATCAGATGTTAAGTAGACCATGAATGCCAGAGCTACTGCTGAGAATAGGAGAGGAATGAAGACTATTAGTAAAAAGTTGGCTAAGATATCATATTTCTAGCCACCATCATCAACTTAGACTGGAACTTTCATTACAAGATAGGATTTTATCTAATGGCACAGAGGCAGAATACTCCACACTTTTACTGACTTGATGAGAAAGAAGGAGATTATGTAATGACTTCAAAGTAACACTGGAATTAAGGGGTTTATGTAAGCCCATATGTAAGCAAAATCAAGTAAAAAGAACTTTTATTGACCAAAATAAAAAAAATGTATATCAGTCCAAATAATTTGACTGAAAAAGGGCACAGCAGGACAAGGCAGGTCAGGGAAGTATTTGTAAGTTAATGGTTTTCAATTTTTGCCTTCAAATTCAGGGGAAGTGTGATCCATGAGTTGGTTTTAAGTCTCAAGAACAAAACTTAAATAAGCCTATTGTCAGCAAGTAAATTCACAGTACAGAGATTCGCCTAATATGTTGAGGAGTTTGCAGCCAAAAAAGATCTTTTTCCCTTAGCTTTGATGTTGCAGAACAGATAACCATGGATATCAAAACCATTTTAAACTGGACAAAGTAATGTCCAGTTATGGCTTGCAGCTAAGGATAAAAGTGTAGTATGAAAATTTCATTCAGATCTCAAAACTGCTTCTTTTGACTATTTCAGTTCTGATGGGTGGAATGGAAAAAAAATAGTCAGTAAAGGGGGACTGTCGAGTCTTATTGCATAATAAAAATTCACTGTGGTGCTGATGTCCTGAGAGAGCTGGGCAGCACTTCCCAGAGACTGACTGTGGTCAGTTGACTTTGTATAGTGACAACAGGTATTCAGCACTTTGCAGGACGTTGGGAATGTTTGTTGGTTGTAACCCTCAGAGGGCTGTGAGCACACAAAAGAAACACACAGGTTTGAAGTTTGGCACGAGGGGGTGGTTTCACCAGGCAGAGCCCCATGGTGACTACAGTTAATGTGCTAATACTGAATGAGACAGACCACTTCAGTACTCTGCAATTGCAGATCAGCACAGTCCACAGTAACCTCAGAAGGCAGAAAGTCGAGTTCTTTATTGTTGCAGCTAGCTACTACTTGTAGCTGTGCATTAGGGCTTGTTAAACCTGCTGCAGTGATTATAAATAAAAATAAATCCTCTTGCCCTCCATGACAAGAAAGAATATTTTTCCTTTTCAGTCTTTCAGTCCATCATCTCATATCTCATAAAATCACTTCACTGCTCCCATGTGCTGTGACTGACAAAAGAGTCCTACTGTCTCCCACACATGCATCTTCCCTGTAGGAGGACTTGTCACTGGTCAGCTCTGTAGCACATGGGAGGTTTTAATCTTCTTTCTGACTAGAGTGGTGAAATGTTTGAGCATAGTCCAGAACTGCTAACATTCAGAACACTATTCCAAAGATATTACCTCTTCACCAGAATCCTTTTGTGTCTCAAGGGCATATAGATTTGCAGTTCCTTTCTGTTTCATCCCAGTGAACATAAACAAAATTAAGTAATAATTTAAAAGCTAAACCAAAAAGGGTTTTTATTTGATGGACTTGGCAACATCAGAACTACTAAACTGCCTAACAGAACATGCACAGAATTAAAAAGGGCAGATTATATTCTTCTTCTAGTTTAGGTAGAAATATGAGCACAAAATGCACCCTGAGTTACTCTAATAACCAGGTTCCAATTCCTGGAGGTTTTTTTTTCTATTTCATTTGGACATGGTGCATTTTCAAAAGGTGCAGGGAAATATCAGAAGTTTTCTTTTCTTCAATCAGCAAATTCATGCTTGTTAGAACATGGACTGAATCCAAGCATGTGCAAACTCTATTTCAGGAATAAAAGCTTTGGTTTAAAGATTTAGATTAAAAGTTGTGATGTAAAATTTGGTTTATATTCAAAGTCTGTAAATCTCTTGATCATATGAAACTCTTAGAGGAGTTAGTATAAAATCTGGTATAAAAGTATGTAAACTGGGAAACTAATTTTTAATTCAATGGTTCACAGTAGAATTTATAAAGTCCTGTTTGAATATGACTGGAATGTGAGAAATTTAAGCTGGATGTAATGGAAAAAATGTCAGTATGTTCATCAAATACTAGTTGCCTATAATCATTGTGGGGGGCAGTCCTCAGAGGTGTTAAAACCTTGACTGGGCCTGAACAACCTGATCTGATTAAATCTGCTTTCTGCAGGGGATTGGACTAGATGACCTCCAGAGATCCCTTTCAACTTAAACTCTTCTATGACTATTTTATGTCTTTCCCCTTCAGTGAAGATAAAGCAGAAGGTAATTGTCTTTTCTTGCAGCAAACTGTGTGTGCAGCATCTTGAGCTCAGACATATGACTTGTCTCTGAGCGTTACGCTGCAAATCAGTGTGAAAGCTCCTGAGTAGTTGTCTGAGTAAATGTATTTATATGCAAACTCCTAAAGATATATGCAACTAGTCTGTGCTAACTGCTTGTGTACCTAGGTTATTTAATACCAGAGATGACTAACACCATCAATTCACATTTTCTTATGCTTATTTGAACAATTTTTTCCAGTTTCAATAGGTATTTATCTGGTAGTACCCAGTAGGTATTTATCTAGTAGAACCTATAGTCAAACAAGTGTGATCACTGATGTGGCATAAGAACCATACCTAAATATTTTGAGAAATTTCTCTATATGGCATGTTGCTTGTGCATCTTTATATTTATAGTGTCAAACTCTGATAAACAGCTCAATAAAAATGAGTCTTCAGCAGGTACTTAAATACATAAAGGACAATGGTTTTGCATGCTTTGGACCAGAAATTGTGAAAAGATGTAGATGTATTGAGAACATAGGCCATGGGCTCCCAGCTTGGAAGAGCTCTGGTCTGCTGTAAATGCACTGAAAAGTGCAGCTGGATAGGAAAAATAAGTCCAAAACTCTCTGACTAAGGTCTTGTCTTCCCATTCAGATGATAAAAGACTTTTTCTCACCCACATGATGCCTGAACTCAATAAGGAAAGAAGACCCCTTGAGAAGAGTTCAATAGTTCTCTGCTTCCACCTTGCTTCATTAGCAGGCCAGGTTTTTGTAAGCAAAGTATGTCAGTATCCTTATACTGGTTATTAATGATGAAAGCCAATAGCTCATCAGGGTCTGAAAAATGCTTCTGTAAGAGATTTTTTAAAAATCTGATGAAGCTTCCAGTGAATATTTCAAGGACTCTGGTTGTTTTGAATGGTCAAATGTGATTTGCCTCTTTTATTGACCACACTTATCAAATTCTCAACACTTTGGTTGTCTGACCTTCCTGAGTGCTTCAATCAATACTGATTTATTATTTGTTCCTAGCTGGCTTCTGATGCAGCATACGCAAGAAATTTAGGCATCACTTGGGTTTTCCTGGTATTAGAAGGAGCTCTTTATTTCTAATGTACAGAATTCTTATGGCCTCTAAAATACTATCCAGTGTATCTGCAGTACAGCATTGTGTACTCATCAGAAGCCATTTTTAGCAGTAAAAGACAGTAGCTGTTTTTGATAAGGACAATAAAGGTGCCTGATGATTCCACTATTTTTAAAGTGGAAGAACTCCTGTTCTAGGGTATGGACATTTGCCAAGGAGAAACTTCAAAAGCTTCAAAGATTTTAATAGGAATTTCAAAGCTTCAGTCCTATCCTGGCTGCACACTGACTTCACCAGTGACACATTCAAACAGCTTTCCTTTACTTTGTAGCTGTACTCTTCTCCCAACAGAGTAACTTTTTAAAAGTAATGGCCTTTGTGATCCAAACAAAGGAGCAGCAGCATATGAAGATGTTTATGGTAAACCAGATGCAATCCAGCACTACCTTATTAAGCTCACTTGCACAGCTCTGTGTTTTGTACAAAAGAACAAATGAATTTTGGGATTGGTTAGGCATACCAAAAAACATATTTATCAATATTGCTGTGACTACATCCAGATTTACAACAATAATTGATGCAAGTAAAATGGTATGAATGAAATAGGTAAGGCAGGAATTTTTGGGTAATGCCGAGAAAAGAAAGAAGCCAGTGGAGATAATTTTAATTTCTATGAAATTAAATGAGTAACAGATAATTTTCTTGAATCCCACTCAGGCTTATGAAAGGAATGTGAATGAGGAAGATATGAAATTTTAGCATTTCAAACTAGGAACTCAAAAAATTATCTGCACAATAGATACATTTCCAGTGCAGTAAAAAAAAATAAGCTCTTCCTTGGAATGTAAGTGACAGCATGGTCTCTGCCCCAAAGTCCTTCTAACCTAATTTTAAAACACAATAAAGGAGAGTGGCAGGAGGCAGGAATGGTGGCAAGAATTCTAAGGAGAGGATTACAAGGTCACTTATATGTCAAGCACAAACTTCTGGTTCTGTTATCCATAATCGACTCTGTATTATTGAATTCAGTTTGCCTTGGAACCTCATTCACAGACACAGACATTGCAGTGGACATTAATGTATCCCCTCAAAGCTAGAAAGTTACAATATATAAATGAAAGTCAAGGCAAGACTTCAAATTTTATGCCTAAGAATATAAAAAGCTTAATATGCTGAATCTCACAGTTCTGTGTATTGAACTCCTACTCAGAAAAGAAAAAAAAAAAAGTTAAAAGTCCTGTAAGGATACAGATGCTAGTATATCTTGGATACTACTGACTGGATATTATTGCTTTCCTAAGATGACTTTCACTTCTTCAAATAACTTCATAGAGCTTCTGGTAAGTATCTGATATTCCCTTTAGTTCATGAATTTGGGGAGCTATGCTACTGTTTTGTTTATGTCACCTGAAGAGCATTACACTTTCATTATATGAAATGCACAAAATGTAGCTAAAAGTACTCAGGAGTCAATAGCAAGGTCATAATTTACTACCAGGATTCTGCTGACATTTACAGACCATTTAAACTTTGTTCTTCTGCTTTATAACGTCAGCATCAGCACAATCCTTGAAGTGCATCACTGCCTGCAGTGTGGCTGTAATGGAATTCATATGAATAAGTACCAAAGAATTAGAATTCCTGTTTATGATTTATCTATGCATCAACTGTAAACTTTCTAGTAAGAAACACTCAGTTATAGAAGAGCTAAATTTAAATGAACATTGAACTGAGCTTTCTAAAAAGAAAACTTTCTGTGAACTATAAGGCTATAAAATTATATGAATCCTTCATAAATGAATCTAGTATTAAAGTGGAACTTTTCTCCAGTGAGGACAAGGAATGTTTGTTTTTTTTTCTCATGACACAGTTTAACTAAAATCACATATTTCAACAATTAATAGAGGAAGAAATAATATTTTAGAATGTTGTAGATCTGTTTAAATATTCAAATTGGAATTATTGTGCTCAAATAAAACATTAATGTTGCAATTATTTAAAAAAATTCTCAAAAGGTGCCCTTCTTGGAAGGAATTTGATACACTTGAAACATCTATTAGTGGAAGGCAGCCCATAAAAAAATGCTGAGAATATCTATTGTCATAGAAAAAAATCTATTGAAATTGTAATATATATAAATACATAAAATTTTCTTTAACTATATATAGTTAAGCATAATTGTATAAAATGTCGACATGTATGTGTACCAAATGTACAAAAACTTCCACACTTACACATATTCCTCCAATTTTTTTCCTCTTGCTGCTGGACTAAAGGATGTTCACCTCATGGTTTCAGTGAAAGCAATCTGAGCTAAAGGTTATATTCTAAAGTGAGGGAAGGAACTGCTAAGCCCAGAGGCAACAGAAGAGGAACAGGGTCGGAAGCAGAAGAGAAAGCAGGAACAGAGACAAAGCAGAAGAGTCGGAGTTACTCATGGTCTTATAATAGAGTTAGAAGAGATGAACATTGAATGGAAAAAATAAGATTTTTAAAGAAATTCTGAATTATTGTAGAGATAAAAGTAGTGTCACAGCCAGATACTCTCTAATTTAAGTGTACTAGTGGGCTGATATAAAAGAGATTGAGGTACCTTGGCATCAAAGTGGCACAATGAGCTGAGGTACAGTGCACTGGTCATTAGCCAAATGGTACTTTTAGTAATCTGACCTGGGCTTATAACTTTAAATTGCACATGCCATAACTCTTGCAATATCAGTTTGGATTTGGAGTGGATTTGCAAACATTTGGCTTGAGGTACAGCTAAATACGTTCTGCCTGTGAATAAATACTGTATAGAAGGAGTCCTAAGCTGCTACAGCTGAATATCAACTAGATACTAGATTTATTTGCTATATATTTGGTCTTTATCACCATATGATATTTTTGTTACTGTTTCTAATATATTTCTTGAGATTAAAATCAATGATTTCTGGAACGCAGGCAAGTAAACTCATTCAAAAACAGGTCCCAAAGACAGTCAACCTCTAAAAGCCTAGCTGAAAAGACAAAATCAGATCAGACCTGTACCAGGCTTCCTGGTCTTTGGCTGATTTGGTTCTCTGGTGAAAACAGAGAACTCTCTTGTCTAAGAGTTCAAACAAAGAAACACCTTTCTCTGCTAGGTCACATGCTCATATTTGTCCTTCTGATTCTTGATACAGAATTTTCAGGTTTCTTTTCATTCTCTTCTTGTTGAATTGGAAGGAAAATAACCCTTTCTAGCCAAGAACTTTGACTCTATTATATTTGAAGTGCAGCTCCCTCAATTTCCATACTTCCATAAGGATGACAAAGAAGGACATCAGTCCACTCCAGCGAAAAGAGCACTTCACACTAGTGTTTTCCTCTCTGTACTAGGTTTCTGTCTAGTGCTTCTTGAAGTTTCTTCTGTTTGGACCAGGAGTCTTTCTCTTAATGCCTTGCCTTTTCATAGGGACTTTTTATTATTGATCTTGTTAGTTCATTTTTTGAGCTCATTTGACATGAAGTCCAGGTCCAGATTTTCCCTCATTCCAAATCTCAGTATTAAGCAGAAAATCTTTTCCTTTTTCAGACCTGATCCTCCTTACTTCTAACCTCCAGATGTATAATGTAGTATGCAATAGTCTTGTCTAGTTATGGACTGCTAAGAAGCACAGGTGAACCTTCATGCATGAAAAACCTGCTCAATGGCATGTTTTGAGAGAAAAAAATCTGGCCATCTTTACTAGTGGTGAAATAACCTGCTGTGTTCCTTGATTATTACAATTCAAGATCCTATAATGTAGTATCAACACTTTTACTAGATCTTTCACTTTTCTTATAAGTCAAACTAAAACCAAAATATCCATAATAATAAAATATAACCTCTTTAGCGAGTTCGTTTAAATGAGAACCTACAGTGCAAGAAGAGTCTCTTGCAAGGTGCAAGCTGAAGAAAACTTTCAGAAAGATGAAAAAACATATAGGAACTTTCCACTCATCATTCAGATGAATGAGTGGTGCAAAATATGGAGAAGAATTATATCAAGGAAATCCTATGCTCTCCAAGTTTTCAGAGGCCTCTTCCTCATCCCACCATAAACGGTACATTAAGGCTTGAAGTTTGATGATTTGGCATTTCAGCCTCTAATATGCTGATAGATTGAGTTCAGCTTTCTAAGTAACCTTGTAACTGCTGCAGTGTAATAGCTGTAACTATAATAAGGCCTCTTTTGCTGGGTGTACTGACAGTCATTCAGATTAGTCCAATTGACTGGTTAATATCATACCCTCATTATGTCTGCTGAAATGCTTTGAGCTGTGGATAATTGCTTCTGGTTCTGGAAAAGAATGAAAGTTTCTTTTACAACTTAACTCATTTGGCGGTAGAGCCTGTATTCAATTTAAATTTTTATGGGTGTGTCTAACAAATACATCAAAGGACACAGAATAATGATGCTGCTGTCTTAGCAATGTTTTTTAAGGATTTATTACAACTCCAATAGGAACATCTGCCAGTTAGGGTTATTGCCATTGTCCCAACAAAACTGGAGGGCTTGGAAAGCAGTATGAAAGAAAACAGTGCGTTTTGTCCACAAGCACAAAAGTAAAAATGTCTTTCACTTCTGGCAGATCTTCTCTCAGAGGAAGGTCTTAAGGGAATTCCACTTAACAGTTTCAGCTGGTTTTTTTTAACCTTGGGAGTTTTATAAATTCACTGGTTATTGTTGTCAAAACAACTGGTTGGGCAGAAACAGAGGGGGATTATAGGAAGGAAATCACAATACATACAATGCCTTCCACAAATTACTGATTTTTTAAAAAAATTTACTCAAAAAAAACCCTAACAAAATAATAACAAACACACACAAACTTATGCATGTACAATTAGTGCCTTACCCTTACCTAAAAATTTACTCAGAGTAGCACAAGCAACGTAGCATATGTGCAGGTAATAATAACAACACTTGCAGACGCCAATTTAGCAACCAGTTTTGACAGGAAGTACCCACACTACTCTGAATTTTAAAAATTGTAGGTTTTATAACTGGGATATGACTTGCTATTAATGTATGTTAATCACAGAATCACAGCAGGCCTGAAGTTGGAAGAGAGTTGTGGAGGGTGCTTGATCCAAACCCCGTGCTCAAGCAGAGTCATCTGTGGCCGATTGTCACACACTCAAAAGTTAGTATAAACTCATTTTAGCACTAACTCACAGAACTGCAAATATCTAAAGCTGAAAGCAGTTTATACTGCTGTGTTGATGTCCTAATTGCTCTTGGTAGCCACACTTGAGGTAGAGCTGGATTTTCTCAAGGCAGACTGTGTGAGTAAGGTAGAACCATGCTTCAGGCTTTTGCCCTGGATCATTTGTGTGCCTAACCCTCTATCAGAGAAGAATACTCACCCTCCTCAGTTTTCTCTGATAGAGTTATAAAAATATAGAGATATTTCAGTTAAGGAAGATAACATCTACCAGTAACCCTCTTGGATCTTCAACAAGACAACACAACTTTCTCATTATTTATGAGATTGCCACTACTTCTGGAGACTCGTCATCCTTCCTGCAAGTAAACTATGATTTGCAGTCTATACACTGCAGTGTTGGCTGATCAAAACAGTAGTGTGAGAAATGATTGATTAATCACAAATTATATACTTTGTCTTGCAAATGGAAGAAATGAGTGGTGTGGACCAAAAGAGTCTACATACATGCCATGTGAACTGCACTGACTCTGTGTGAGCTAAAAGGCTGTCCATATGATTCTGTGATACCCTTAAAAAAGATTTTTCACAGGAGCCTGGGATTATGTGCACAGAAAGATCTGCCACAGTGGTATAATGCAGGCTTCTAGGATTAGTATGTCACTTCTTGGAGGCTGAGCCTGGCTGCAAAAAGAATAATTTTCAGACTTGGCCCAGACAACTGCTGACAAGTACAGTGTGGTCTGCATTGCAATATATGCCACCACACATGGGTGTTTTATATTCCTGACCAGATGACACAGACTGTCACTGGCTGCCTGGTTTGGCTCTAAGTTCTTGGAGGGTCTCCATATGAAAACAGTTGCAAGGCTTAAGCTCAAGATGGCAAATTCCCAAGGTTCATTAAGATATCCACATACGGAAATCATGAGCTTTATTGTGATTCTCAGACTAGGAAAAAGATCAGAAAGTGCCTTCTTCTAGACTGAATCTAGGCATTGGCTCATATTTCCTTATGTAATTAAATTCAACAGTCAGTAAGCTCATTTCTTATAAGAAAGGGCAACCCATGAGAATGTACACATGTAGGTGGTTATGACAGTACACCACAGCAAGTGCATAGGGCATGTGGCCTGTGGGCCTGTAATATGCACAGGTATTGCTCATTCTAAGTCTCTTCAAGCATCTTTTCCATTTCTTATGGAAAGCATTTTCTCCTCTCTCCATCCTTCTCCCACCCCATGAAGAGGTTCTTTCCCAGTGGACAAATGACTGTGCAAATAGACTTCACTCTCCCTCCCCTGCAGGGGACTGCTCTTCTGTGTGTACCTAGGCAAACCAACATCACACAGAGAAAATACCTATTAATTTCTAAATACCTATTAATTTCTAACACTGTAGCTTGCGTAGAAATTCAGTATGCCTTACTGCTGACTTTTGAAAAAGTGTGTTTCTATTCAGATTAAAGAACAAAATTCTTTTCAGAAAAAAAGGAAATGGTTGACAAATAAGTAAAAAAAAAAAAGCTAAGGGGACAATTTTTGGGTTTTTTTCATACTAATTCTCATTTATAAAAGAAAGTGTAGTCAGATGGGTGAACCATTCTAGTCTTCATATATAAAGCTTAAAGGTAAGTCCCTAGCAGCATCTAAGCTAAACCACATACTATTTTTTGCTGTTTCTACACATCTGACTTGATTTGATTTTTTCTGTGTTTTTTAAAAGGAGTATGTTTGACTGCACATTTAATGTCCACTTATCCTAGTCAGTCTCTGAGCAGCAAAGCAACTTTTCAGCTCGGATGCCAGAAATAGGATGGGCAAAACATCAATCAAACCTGCATTCTGCTTTTTGTCTTGCAGAACAAGTGTAAAGAAGGTGGGATTTAAGTGATGATCAACCCCTCCTAGTTTTATGTTCTTGAAAATCCTGAGAAATACGTATAAATGTTTTAAGATACACCTCTAAATAATCTTCGTATTATCTCTTACTTTCTCCTTTCACAATGAGGTTGGTACTATACCTACTAAAAATTCATAAGAAAATTCATGGCAGGGTGGCAGGGTAGCAGTATAACTAATAGCTACTAACACATTAATAAGGGCAGGCAGTACCCTTGGGATGACCTGTGACCTTTCAGACATCTAGTTATAATGGGTCATTATACCTGTCTGATTTAAACATGTCATTACAGGAGATCTGAGCAGTTGTTAAAAATTTGTTAACATATTCATGAAATATAATGAATTAATTATTAGTCCATTGAAACAACAAAAAGAAAAGGTTAGTCTATTCCCACATGATGCCTCAATCCTTTTGATGTTGTATAAAATATAGCTGCCAATTTAACAGTTAAGGGACTATAAGGCTTTTCTACTCAAGTCCGAATTTATTTTTAAAACTTTAATTTCTCTTATGTGTTTTGAGGTTGGTTACTAACAGTGAAGGTTTTTTGAAGTTTTAGGGTTTTCTGGTAATCAACAGACTCTCACAAAAATATGAGGCTAAGGGGTCTCTCCATGGCAAGCTGCAGAGAATACAGATCCACAAAAAACACTCAGAGCCCCAGCACACCCAGATAAATTCATTGACAATTATTATACTCAGCTGTCTGATTGATAATAAAGATCAGGCTCAATGCTTAATGTGCACTTCATGGTGACTTTATTTTTTCTTAATACAGAAGGGAACAGAAGGTAAGGACTTTACAGTTTTCAAATTATGAACAGTTACATAAAAGCTGTTTCCAATGATTTTTCATATAACTTTTGCATGTTATGTAAATATTTATATAAACTGCTTTTGTAGAAACTATGCCATAGCCAAACTGCCTTGCAGTGGGAAATTTCTATAAATAAATACGATTAAGTAAAAAGCCATGAACAATAAAGCATTAATGAATATTAAAAAAAGATGACCTATATAACAAGCTGTTTACATCTGTTTCAGAAAGGTTCATGTTCTTTGTTTCATCCCAGTCTGCAGAATGGGAAGGATACTAAAGAAATTAAGAATATCCTTACTGCTGTCAGACTAATAGGCTCTTTTGTCTAGAATTTATCATGAAATGTGACACAATCCACATGGAAAGCTTCTAAAATTAGGAAAATATTAAAAACAAATTTCACTAAATATTCACCATGTTTGTTTTAAAATCACAAAATTCTGGCTCTTCAAAAAACTCAGGAGTTTTTGTCTTCAGAATTGATGGATAAATGAATGGGGCTGTACAAAGACTGCAGAGGAGTGTAAAAGAGTCAGAAGCAAAGAAAGGAATTTTAACACTAAAGTCTTGTGAGATTAATATCTTCTTTGGAATGATTATGATGCATGGCAGCAGAGAAGATATCTGGTTGCTGGGTACATTTATTTCTATTTGCTAAATCCAGCTTTCACAGAGAATACTCCTTACATTTGAAACTATATAATCAGCAAAGTAATCATAAAAGGTAGGAAGGAGAAGAGAAGGAGGGAGAGGTACAGTTTAAATTTCACCTAGAGAGAAAGACAAATGAATCTGGATGATTTATAACATATGAAGACATCTCCCCTAAGTTATAAGATTTCTTCTGTCAGAGACAGATTTTGATGTCCCACATGGTGACAGCTAACCTCAGGATCCTAGAGCAGGAGACAAAACAGTGAGCAGTACATGCCCAACATGCAAACTGAACCAAGTATGAGAGCTGACATTTGTGATGCTACACATCCTGCCTGGAGGGAGCAGAGGCTTCTCACTCACTCTCTGGTAGACACTCAGCTACTATGAAACCAAGAATACAAGAATTAAAAGACTGCAATGAGGTCTGGAAAAATGCAGAATAATTATGTGGAGGAAAGAAAGTTGCAGATCATGAAAGCACATTCAAAGAGAAGCTCCTGGTCCCAGCATTTCTTTTCCTTCATTCACTGAAGCTATAAAATCAAGGTCCTTTCTCACCAGTCCCAAGACTCATGTGTTCTTTTGCCTTTGGTGGTGGCCTGACAGGAAGAGGGCATGGAATGAAATTTGTCTCTTCACTGTCATTCCATTCTCAGACACCATAGGCAGTGTGTAATCTGCAATTTAGAGGATAAGGACCTGATGGGGAGGGGAATGGAGGAACCAGATATGAATCTCTGCACACTACACAGAAGTGAAAGCTAGGACTTTGTATGCCATCAACAGATGGACTGATATTAGCTGATATATATATGCCACATGGATATTTCCACCTCCATACACAGATTGTCAGCTAACTGCCCTCCAGTCCACATCTCAGGCAACTAAATTTCTCATTATACCTGGGTTGATGTTTTCATCCTATACATGGAGGTCTCTGCTTTGTGCCACAAGCACTGGATTTGTTTTAATGACTAAACTGATTTACTGCAAACATAGCACTTTTCCACTCTGTAAGCCAGAAAATAACTTGTTAACTTTCCAGACCTCCTGAAAAATTCATATTGTGCCTCAGTTCCTCTTTTTTTTTTTTTTTAGTATTCATGTCTCACAACCAAGGCAGAGCTTTTTCATTTTAGAAAAAACTAATTATCCAAATAGGATGGAATTAGATTTTCTTCCCTAGATTCTGTCACACCTTATCTTGACATTTAGTTCAGAAATATGTCATAACAGCTAAAATAGGACATTGAGGTGAGAATATGTGAACTCTTTCAAAGTTTCTCAGATCCCCAATTATAACTGCATTGTTGACTTGGGTAACTCTGTTAATGTGTGTGCCTCCACTTTCCTTTACTGTAGATAGAAGTTATAAGCTTATCTGTATTGTGAAACTGCTGTGTGTGAAGACTTCCAATGCCAGATTATAAATTGCTTTCTGAGAGCCTCATAAAAAAGGTGAAACTTACAGCCAGTGCCAGGAATGATTATTATCATTAATAACAATGAGATGTGCTATGCTGTTAAAGCAGTCATTTTTTTCCCCCTTGTTGGATTAAGAAACCTTTCTGTAGTCTTTGTGTAATCAGAGATATGAAAAGCATTTTGGGATCCTTCAGATGAAAGGGACAAATAAAAAATGTGACACGGATCATCACAGTGTTAATCATGGCATTAAATATTCAGTAACCAAGCATTTATAATTGAGTGGGGTAAAAAATTACTTTGTGCTACATTCCAAGCTCAGGTTTGCTGCCTGTTGTGAACAGGGCAGAACGAGCTGAGCAGGCAAAGCCAGCAGAGGTATTTTAAGGGCTCTGATTTTCTCTTTATTGATTGCTGTCCCTGACTAAATGTCATCAGCTGCTTGGTGATTTACAACATACTGGTAATGAAACAGAGGGATATGAGTGGCAAGCCTTTTTTTTTTTTTCTCCCTGTTCAACCTTACAGTTCACTCCTTGGTTAAGGCAACACCATAGTGACAATCAGCATGCAGCAGGATGTAGTGGAAGTGAAGAACCGTGGGCAGATTATGCTGACAGAGAAACGCCTTCCTTCACTGCTCTGTAACTGATACTCTGTCAAACAAACACGAGCCAGTGCCTTTGAGCTCCTCTAACAACACAAACAATCCCGTCCAAAAGCCTGAAAAGTTGAGGGAAAGTTGCAATGGAATTGTAATGAGAGATGATATCTTTTTCCAGCTCTGCTGAAGACAAGAGACATATCTATTCCATAAAATTATTCAATAAGCTGAAAATCCCAATGGCCAGTATGCAACATTATTGAACCAAAAGTTCACAGCTGTTGTTCCTCTTGCTTGCTTATTTATTTGCTGTAGAGGATGGAAATTTAATAGAGTTTTGGAAAACTCCTAAAATCTTCCACAATAAAACATTCACAATACATTTCCAATTAATTTTCTTCATCAAATCAGGACATTTGCTAAAGACCCTAGTAACAATATACATGTTCAAATGTGCATACATATAATTAAAACCTAAAAAGGCATTCAGGCAGCAAATTTCTTTTCAATTACAGGAGAGTAACCTTCAAAAAGTGTATAAAAGGGACCAAACAGATTATGGTCCAGCACAGTTAGAATTCTGCAAAAGTAAAATATACTTTTTAATTATGTCATGCAGTCAATAAATTGTAAAAGAAAGAAAATTAAAAACTCTGTGGTGATACACACAGTAACACACATTAGTGATGTGAAAATGTTAAACTGCTGGAGCAATCAGCCTAGTGCCTAGACTTATTGAACCATTTAAGTGATCTGAAGACTGAGATCCTCTTTCAATGTATATTATTAAAGATACTGCTATGATGTCTTCACTATTGATCATAGTGAAATCTGTGAAGCTTAAGTGTTAGTACTTTGGGAACTTACCAAATTTTAACCAAAGCAATCTTGTATTTTAATAAGAAATAATAGAATAGAAATACCAAAGGGACTTATTCAAGTATGGAAGTACTTATATTAACTATTTTGATTGTTTTCCTTGGTTTATTCTTTCTCTTTTTTCTTTTTTGGCTTTTAGTGTTTTTTTTTTTTAATCTATATTAACAAACTGAAAATATTTCTTTCTTGTAAATTAACAAAATGGAATATTTATTTCTTGTAAAGCCAGTAAGTCAAAAGTTCTTATCCCAATGATTTCTTTTCCAATTCCAATACCTGAAAATCAAGGCAAAGTGAGGCAAGGAGAAAAGAAAAAAAAATTGTTTTAAAGGTTTTTCAGATGCAGGCATAGTCTTGAGTTCATCACATTTTGAGCTCAGTCTGAGAGTTGTGAGATTTGCAGGTTGAGAAATTACAACACATTTTTGCATTTAGCAGTAGGATTCATTGTTACAAACTCAAATGAAAAATAAAACCTTTCAAAATGATAGTTCAAAGTGAAGAAGTATTGATTACATCCCCAAAATTTTGCTGAGAAAAAAAATCTAAAACAGATTCAGAAACTCAGTTTTTAAAAGATCTTGGAACAAATAATTGTGGAGTTCAATGTGCATTAAAAGACTTCATTCATTAAAAATCCAATTCATTTATATTCTTGTGAATAAGTCTGGACTTCTTTTTACTTGGTAAGAATAGTGTTCTTGTTTGTAGACAGAATAAGATGGATGATGCCCCTAACTACTCAAAGCTTTGCTTTCTACTGCTACTGTAAATGCTGTTGTAGGTGTATATCAGCAGGCTACACTTTGCAAATAGAAGCAAGAGTGAGCTGCCTACACACCAGCTCAGTTGAATCAAAGCCATTTCTAAGCTGGATTCTGCACAGCTGTGGATAGTGCTATACTGAATCTGCATTATTAAAGCCTTTCTGAAAAATTAAGTTTATCAGCTTTGTCTAATTTTCTTGCTTATCACACTTTTAAAATTTGCTCATAAAAGTTAGTTCACTGTAGATGGTGAAAATCCCAAATTAAGGTAGTCCTTTGGTGCTTCCCTTATTTGAGATTTAGCTTTATTACCTCTGTTAAATGATAGGATTTTGGTTTTCTTCTCAATTCTGCCAGATGATATGATTTCACACTAACAGTTAGAGGATGAACCCTAAAGTTACACCCCTGGTAATATATTAAATAATCAAGGAACCATTCTCTGTCACAGCAGACGCCTCGCACAGCATACCTTGTCTCCATAAAGTTAAACTTCCTTGGTTCTAAACCCCGGTTGGCCCATTTTGATCCCCAGAACTGTCCATGGCCCATGCCAACACCTCTGCCCTGCCTGGCATCACTGCAAGAGACCAGGCTACACATTGACACTGTACATGACAGGACACTGATGCTTACACATGTTCTGGCCTCAGCTTCCTGGCTAGCAAACAGCCTTGCCTTTGTCTAAGTTCAGAATTCCTACTCTCAACTCTGCTAAAGCAGACTGCAGAATGTCTACTGATAAGTTTGCTATCAAAGTCTGCAGCCATTGTCTGCAGATTTCATTGTTATTGTCACAATGCTTATTTGATTGCAAAGGAAACAGGAGGAAGCTACGTAATCAGTGTCTCTATCAAAATAATGACCAGTCATTTGGTATTCTAAAGGGACTGTGTTATAACTACATGGAAATGAACACCAATCTATTGTGTTGCCAGTTTTTATAATATTTATATACTATTGTTCTTGTTTTCCTCAAAAACAGTCTCCTTTTTTGCCCATGCTAGATCCCATCAGCTCTAACCTTCACTAGCGTGCAGTGAAAAATAATCATAGATATTGCTTACTGAATGCAAGGTTTCACTTTGATCCTATTTGTTTTGTGAATATTTATAACCAAAAATGGTAAAGTGATAAAACTTATAAAATTATGCCTATAAATGCCAATGGAAACTAATTCAAAGTAATTTATATCACCTTTGCCAAAGCTTGGGGTTCTCAAACTGTTTGGAAATCATTATCAGTTTTAAAAGACATATGACTAGCTATAGGTTTGATTGCTAAGTTGCTGACTAGGTTCTTCTTCCCAGGAGTAGCTGCCCCTTTATCCATGCATTCCAAATTCCATAGAATTTGACAAGGAATATATGAAAGCCAAAGTATATCAATTGCAAACCTTATAAAAAAAACCCTAAAGAATAACCACACCATAATTCAGAATATTTTTTTCATAAAATCTCAATATCCTTAATATACTTTTTCTCAGAAGGATCATGAACAACCAGCTACACAGACTATTATATTCCTCAAAGAATCAATTGTTTGAAATCCATCTTTATCTAAAACAAGATAACAATGATATTAATACATTCTTTGCCTCATGAATACTAACATCAAAGAAATGAAAATAAAATGTGTTTTTTAACAAACAATAGAACATCTGAGATACACAAGTAGTAAGAAAAATAGGAAGAGAGGAAATAAGCTGAAAGCTTTTGTCTGTGAGTGATCAAAAGCAAATTTTTTTTCATAGTAATATGGAAGTCTGCATTAATCAATACTCTAGTCCAATTATTTTTCACTCTCATTTCCTGTCTGTTTCAAACATTTTTAATCACTGAGTATCCTCTTTTTAATGATAAAAGTATGGGAAGTAATAGCTGAATTTGCTTTACCAGACATCCAGCTAACGACAGACAGCAAAAAGGAATAGAAAGCCCAGCAAAAGGGCATTAGGAATTGCATTATTTCACTGTTCCCTCCAGCAGAGATTGAAAGTAAGCTACCCACTGTCAAAAAAACCATGATTTTTGCTCTTGCTCACACTTCACTTTTTACTGAAGAAATCTTTCAGCCCCTTTGATTTTGCTATTATTTTGCAGTATTTAATTGGATATTGATTCGGGAAATTACCACACCTCACAAGGCATCCAGCATTAGCTAAACATCACATTATTTGCAGTAACACTGAATTTTTAAAAGACACAATTTATTTGTTCTTTGCTTAGTAGGAATGTAAAGAGAAATGCAACATTTGTGTTTATCTTTTTCTTGTTTTTTTTTTTTTTTTTTAATTTACTAAAATATAGACATTTTTTACATTTAGATTAATTCTTGCAGTCCTGCATTGAAATCTACAATGAAGTTGTAACTCTCAGTCATGTTAGGTCTGCCAATTAACCAAGAGAAGTGTATTATTCTTATAATTTGAAGCTTCCTGCAAAAAGATGTGCCTGTGATTAAGTCCCCAGGAACCTGTATGGCCCGTCTTGTTGCAGGGATTAGTCAGGAACTGGAGGGATGCTCAGGCTGCAACTTCATGGTGCTGCAATTTCACTCTACCTGATTTCAACTCCCATAGATACTCATCCATAAAAGATAAGAACAACTGATTTTTGGTCAAGAGATTTAAGCAGCCAAATAGTACTTGTATTCAGACTTCAGACATTCAACAGAAGTGTAATAAAAACCTTAGAATTTTCTGGTTTCAGTACCAATTGAAAGCCCTCTTGGCCACATACAATTATTTTACAGCCAGCATATTTTTAAAATGCATTACCACATTACTATATATAAAACTACATTGTATATATGTTATTTTGTGGGCTGACTTAACAGACAACCTGCAGATAAAGCAAGTATGACAAATTGACAGAACCTGTGTATATATAAGGGAAGACTGACATGTAGAATATTCTTAAAATAAGCAAGAATGGGCTAGTTTTGAAAATAACCTTAGGAATACAGGACATATTATCATATCAGACAGACCTCATTCTGTCCAAGGTAGCAATTGTATCGTAGGGATTTCTTTTTTTGTTTTTTTTTTTTTTTATTGCTCTTTTTGGATGAGAAATGGAGAAAGAGACTGATTATTTTGTTTAAAGCCAATAAAAAGATATAATTAAAGAATGGTAGGGATAACATGGAAATCAGGATGGTTTGGGGATACAGGAGCCAATGTTTACAGGCAGAGGCAATGAAATCTTTAGGACAGCTGATATGGTGTGAGAAACATTGAGAATGGGGAAACTGAGCCACAGACAAACATGGCTCTTTTAAAAGATTTTAGAGAATATGACAATAATGCCATGAAAACAGTTTCAGATTATGTATTTCCACTCTCCAAATGTCTTTGACAGGCAAGGAAAAGGCAAATTATTCCAGTGACTTGGATATTCACATGTAAATTCCTACTACATTCAATAGGATTTGACATTTAGCAGACACAGAGTTACTAGATAAGAAACGTTGCCTGACACTTTTTTACCCAAATGGTGGTTTAGAATTAATACCTTCTTTAACAGTGTGTATGACACAACAGCAGAACAACATTTATAACATGAGGACTAATCTTTCAAAGGCCACTCACTAAACCTTTTTCCCCTTCTTTCCAGTTTTCACATGATTCTGCACTATAAATCACTAGGCTCAAACCTGTGTTCCTCACAGTCTTTGGAGAAACAGTCTCAAGCTGTCTGGGAAAAGTTTTTGTACACTAATTATTCCATAGCATATTTATAGAAAGTCACCTTTAGCTGTAAGTAATGTTAAAAGCACTTGCTTATGTGAAAGTCCTTTACAGATCAAAAGACAAGAGTTTCCTAAAAATGTTAATTACTTATTTTGTTCCAGACAGTAAGCACTGTGTGGAAAGAAATTAATGGCAATATCCCATAAGGATTCCTTCCCCTTCAAAAGCATCTTCATGGAAGCAGCAGCAGCTCTTATTGGTACCAATAATAAGTTTCTAGCTGGTAGGAAGTAATTTATATAAAGACCATTAAAAGCATGCTTTGTCACATTACTTCCTTACAGGAATTGGGGCACTTCCTTACAGGAAAGAGATTGTAATGAACATGTGAATAATTTTCATGAAATTTAGAAATTTTTCTCTGTGCTTCCAACCTGAATGTATTAAAAAATATGTAAGTAGAAACCCATACTTCTTGCCATCTAAATGGCAGAATGAAGTTCCTACAGTGGTTGTCTCCTATATTTGAATACTCTATATTGCATATCTAGCACCATCTTATAAGTATTTGCTAATAACTGAAAGCAAAATTTCTGTTGATTTTTCCTGTGTCCTCTGAAATTAAAGACAAGGCTTCTACTTACTGCAGTGGTGCTGGGCACTGACAAGTTATAACTATGTGCAGAGGGTTCCTTTCATTTAAATACTATTACTTAGCAGATCTGCCAGCACGAGAATAAGTATTTATAATTGTTTTATTTCTTGCTTCCTTTCTTCATACATCATGTCCTCAGCCAACTTTTAATTTTTTTCAAAGACTCCAACCAGGTAGACATATAATTAACCTCAAGTATGGAACTTTGTCAGAAATGCTTTTTAAAGGAAAGATAGCTTTGTCATTTCATTAGAAAATTTAGATTAGAGTTCAGAAACAGTTTTATCTGAATCCTCTTTTAATCATCAAACTTGCACTGTCTCTGATCATAACCTCAGATTTCTGGGTTGAGGTTAAAATAATTTCCTTTGCAGGAAATCCTGATACCTGAAGCCCTTGTCACAACATTAATTTAGATACTGAATTCATGATGAATTTATAGGAGAAGGATTGTCTTTCCAAAAAAGGTGTATGTGTTTTGTTTGTTTTTTTCTAAAGGATATTCAGAATACATTTACATATTTCTGATGAAATATATTACTTTGTACCTTATTCTTTAAAGCCTTTAAATAACTTCTGCTTAATTTTTTTTTATGCACATATATTTATTTCAGCTCCTCTTGATTGGTGTCTAAGTCTCCCAGGGAAACAAGATCCTTTAAATAATGAAACATCTCTCCATCACTTTGTTTCCAAGGTCCTACCTTTCCCTCAATGGATCATTTCTACCCTAGAAGGACTATTTCTTTGGGGAGTATGTCTCTATTCAAAGTGTCTTAGGAATGCTTCAGTGTTAGATGTGACAGTGGGATTTCACCATACAGATCTGTTCTCTACATTTGATCCACTTAGATACTCTGTAAAAATGCCTTTATAGTCAGAGTTTTTATGAGACCAGAACTATTGTGGAAATGAAGAATTAGTGTAGATGGAGTGGGGGCTGAGTCCAAACAGCAACAAAGCTTTTTGAACTATGATCCTGGTCCACCCATGCTCCAAGACTGCTGCTTGCAAGCCAGCTTCTCCCTACAGGCTTTGCACCTCCAGTTATCATGGCTGAGCTAATTAGCATGAGGTAATTAGATCTTCCCACGTGTGCCTACCAAACACCTTCCTCCCAGGACAGCCCAAGTGTTGCTCAGCTCTCAGAGGGTGAGCAAGCCATTCTGAGTGCCATCCTGGGGGCAGAGGTGTGCCTGACCTCAGGGGGAGGCACTGTCAACGTTGGTGATGGTTGGGAAGCTTGCTGATCCCACTCCTCCTACATTTTCACACTGCACAAAAAAGACAAAGACACCTCAAGTCACAACACAGAACAGCATTGCAAAGGTGTCCAGGATGGACACAGAACACAAAGGAAGGCTGCTGCACTTGGGCTGCTGTGCCCAGGATAATAAGCCCAGCAAACAGGGAGTTTAGTTTCAAAATCCATGCATTTATGACTAAAAAGAATTTCTGTGACTGCTTTCTAGTTTGAAAAAAATTTTTTTTTTCCTTCCTAAAAACCACCCAATAAAACACACTTAATTTTTAAACAACAAAAAATATCCTAAAAATGAAATATTTTGCATTTGGAGTCATTGTTCTAGTGCTTCCTTGGAAGGGTCATTCAGATCTCTGGCACTCCCTTTTTTTCTTAGTATGAGAATTTCCATCTATACTTTATTATTATATCATAGCTATTGCCTGTTACAGCTGAATATCTTTTCTCCTGCCTGATGGTGACAGTTAGTGGAGATATAACACATAGAAATGTTAATAAGAGAATTGTATTTACTTCCTGATTCTATCCTAGTGTTTAGATTAATATTATGCATGGCCACAACGGAGCATTTGACAAGGAATTCATATGTTGGGGGATTGTTATCCCCCATAATGTTATATTTTGTATAATTTTTAAGAGTACAAATATTAAAATAAAAAATACTTGAAAAATTTTAATTATGTATGTAAGAAAATCTTTTTACAGCTCAAATATTAACAAACTATTAAATGTAAAGATACATAATCATCACTCAAATATTGTCATTAAAAACTGCAATTGTTAACTTTTGTAACTGTACTTGTAATTCTTAACCCAGGCATGAGGATAAAGAGAAGACCTCAATAATCAACAACAACAACAACAGAAAAATATGGAACAAACAGAAAACTGTAAAGGTCACTCTTTTCTTTTTGTTTCTTGGCATTTCCCCCAATAAATCCCTTTCTTAGAACTGAGAAACGTGTTTAGAGGAAAAGCAAACACATTCTATGAAATGCAGATAAAGGCCAGTATGAGTGTGTCTGTCTGTGTGTGTCTGTGTGTGCTTTAAATGAAGAACAACAGAAGGTTAGAGATTATCCTCGAACCAGATTAGAACATTTTGTTTATGGCAAATTAAATGAAACTAATAAATATGTAAATCACACTATTATTATGTAAATTGCACAGTTTCAATATTCTGTTTGGTGAAGAACCATTTCAATACTTTCAGTTAAAAATTACATTTGTCTAAGTATAATGGATTTTAAGAAATAATTTCTTGATGATGAAATGTTTGGAAAATATTATTTCTCTACCACATTCCATCATACAACCACCTTACTAACAGATTCAATCAAAACCTACATGCTACTACAAGGAATTAGTGAAAGAACTGTTCAAGACAGTTATATTTTCTTTAGCTTCATTCATTATGTAAACTGTCTTATGAAATGAATCTGTGATAACAGGCAAACTTTGTCATTTTCTTTCCAGGAAATTCTCACTGAGCCAAATTTTTCTCTCTCACACACATATACCTAGATGTATAAACATGGTCTCTTTTTTATTCTGTTTTATTTATCTAATCATCCTGTCTCTTCAAACATTTTCATAGCAATATTAGCAAATATTCATAACCCTACTGAGAAGATTTCATCACTGTCATTAATTTTTTTCATATGGAAGAATTTAGTATTGCTGACTTGTGCTGGGTAATGAAGGACAGTCTTTGTTCATTGCAAGAAAATCTATAAACAATATTTGTGTAGAGCTGCAATATCAATGTTATTTAAGACGAGACCTAAGCAGTCGCCCTTTGGATGTGACACCCCATCCACATTAGCTTGTTACACAGGTGAAACTGGCCTTTCTGCTTTTCAGTGATGTTTCAGGCAAGTCCTATTAGCAAATTTCATGTTGCTAATCACTTTGGGAGATCAACAGATCAATGCTTACTGGCCTTTTGATGACAGTTACCATGTTAATTAGTAACATGAAACAGGAACACAAAGGGAATGTTGTGGGTTTATACCCAAAAGCAATGCTTAGAAGAGTCCTGACTGGAAATCAAATGCTATATGCATCACATCAAAATTCTCTACTTTTAGCTCAATCTTGTCTAGAAATGGTAAGAAGTGCTTATCTTTCTCCTATTTCATGATGGATAGTGCAAACAGAAGTACGCAACATCAAGAAGAGGTGACAATCTTAAAAAGGGAAATAGACTATTTCTCAGTCCAAAAGTGCTTCTAGGATTTTTTCTGTAATTTCTATGGTAAAGTGTCCTGATGGGAAAATGAAAAAAAAAAAAAAAAAAGAAGAAGAAGAGGATAAAAAAGACTGCAAATTAAACTCTGCCTCTCTGCAGAATATGCTGATATGCTGATATGCTGCCTTGCTTAGCACAATCTCACCTTGCCCACAGCTGATGGGCTCACCCTGAAGAAGCTGATGGTGCAGTTGATGGCAGCTGGCAAGTCCTGTTGTAGAAAAAAATGAGGAGGGCTGCAGCAATAAAAAGCCATACACACTTCTCTTTCTGATGTACACTATATGGAATTTGCCTCTATTCTGCAGCCTGGAATGGTGTATGGAAATAACAAAAGTTCAGCCCTAAGGCTGCATCTTCTTCTAACTGCCCTTACATCAATGGTGCCAAGTGTATGGCTCTGAGAGAAAGAACAGATACTTCTAACAACTGAAACCTGTTCCATATTACTCCATATTTTTAATTTAGTTAATATGCAAAATAATGCACAAACTCTATGCTGCACTGCTTACTACTTAACAGTAAATCAGATGTGCAACAGGAAATTTGGAACAGATTCTGGATTATTTTGTTCACCTGTTCCCTATGGGTACAGGAAAAATAACTTATTCTCCACCACAGAGGAGACTATATGAACTGTGTCAGTAGATAACTTGGTTTAAAAATGCTCTCAACAGTGGGACTGGAATGTCTTACATAGTTTTTATTGCCCAGATTATTAGAGTTTCATTTGCAAAGAAAACCAATGACATTGCAGTGAGGATGATGATTAACAGTGTGATTTTACTGTGCAAAGTCCTACTTATCAAAGTGCTTGCAGGGCATTTGCTGTAGAATTTGAGATCACCAAGGACATTATGAGCTTTGGATGATGGACAAATGTGGTTATTAAAGGTGGATTTGCATTTGTATAACTAAGCAACAAAAGCAAAAAAATAAGTAAGCAAAAGGAATTTGAAATTTGAAATTGATAAATCACTCTTTTAATTACCTATTCTGAATAATAAAACTATTGATTGTCCACTGCACTCCTCCGAGACATAAGATAGAGATTTTATTAGCAAGTGGATGAAGACTGCAATCAGTAACTTTGAAAGAAAAGCAGACATTGCTTTACTTGCAGCAAATAATCCTGAGTAAAAGAAGTTTGCCCACACATTACTTGTATAAAGATTCTGACACTTTCTAGAAAGAATAATGAACACTAAGATCTAGAGATACACTGTGGCCAGTAATGCTTTTTACTAGCAGATGAGGCCCCAGAGTCATTTCAGTTTTCAGGGAGAAATTCAGGATGGATCAAGGCAATCAGAGAGGTAAGTGTGTAATCAGTATATGATTGAGATTATTGTGGGAAAGATAATCAGCAATTTCTGTCTCTCAGGAAAACTGTTGACCTGCACAGCAGGCATTGGATTTTACTCAAGAAGCAGAAAGGCAAACAGTTAAAAGTAATGACTACTTAGAGATGGAACAGGGGGATAATCACAAACCAATTATTCTAAAAGAATCATAACTCTAGAAGAGCAAATTATGGACCATAAAATAAGAGTTAAAAAGTCAACCTGAATTCTATTGTAAAATATAAAATATATAAAAGGAAATTATGGAAAAAATGTGTCAATTAGTCTTTTGTTTCTGTAGAAACGGAAGGCAATAAGACTGAGCAAATGTATGTGATATATAAATAATAAGGAAACCAAGAGATAATGTCAAACTTCAACATTAATTATTCAGCCAAAATGTCTCATTCAAGTTTAAAACACCTAAAGGAGGTAGGGATGATTTCAGCTCTCCACATCCACTTACTCTATATCTTCTTGAGTCACCATAAGTAAGACTTTCAAAGGTTCCTTATAATGCTAAACAGCACTTCCCTGCAATGAAATGTAAATCTCTGTTACTTTAATTCTTGAAATGAAAATTTTTCCAAGTGATTTAGGAAATTACTTTCATTTTTTCATTCTGCTAGCTCTCTATCCGACTACACTGAGGTATGATAAAAGTAAGAATGTATTAATAGGGGTATTCTGTTTTACAGTGATCACAACCAGTGAAAAATATGGATAGCTAGACAGAACACTAAAGGTGTCAAACAGAAGTAATTTTCTGTGATTCATAAATGACACATTGCAGACTAAGAAACACCTAGAACTAAACACCTGTGAAAGAGAGATTTTCTCATCTCATTGCAATTTTTCCTATCGTAATGGGAAAAAAATCAGAAAGAAAATCAGAATTGGTAGTATAGGAAATCTCTTCTGTATTAAAGAAAAAAAAATTATTCTTAAGAAACAGAACTATTCCTGTGCATACTCAGACATTTCACAGGATTTCTCATTGTTGAGAGTCCCCATCTACCAATACCCTCAGAATGTTACAGATGGTGGAGCAAATTGCCCTGTTGCTTGTTTTTTAAAACAATACTTATGCTAGGATGACTACCCGAAATTTTGTACATGCATGCTCCACCTCACAACACTGAGAAGATATTTTAGTGTGCAGCAGACTCAAGATTCACAGAGATAGCAAGAACAAGCTAGTAAGAGTTCCTGCATAGTATAATGTTTAGACTACTCCCTGGGTTGTTTTTGCATCATGATCTATGTACCTAGCCCCTTACTCAGATCTTTGCCTCTTTATTAATTGCTGTGAATTTTCTGCACAACACAGCAAGAGGAAAAATTGTATTACTTTAAAATAGTATGTCTTTCCATAAGTAAATTAATTGATTAACTAAATATAATTTTACAGCAGTTGCCTTTATTCCATTTCAAAAGCTCTGACCTTAAAATTTCATCAAGAAATAACAATTGAAAACACCAAGCATTATCACTAGTGTGAAACAATTTCTATAGAATTAGAATAAACATAAAAGTATGCATGCATATCTACTGTTGTGTGGGATGAGCTCTATTTCCAACATCTACACTGCAGGGCACTGAGATACCTAGAGTAGATCTGAGAAACAGTGCTCTCAGGGCTACAGTAAGCTACAAGAAAGAAGGCACCAAATCGGAAATAATATGCCTGAGTTTTGGTTACTGTTGTCACTCAAAACAAGATTAAACTGCAATGAAACATAAATCCCTTTAAAGCTGCTGTTTCTGCCACCCAGATAAGGTAAAAAAGAGAGTTTTTCAAAAGGACTGCCACTGTGACATATAATCATCAGCTACAGCTCTGCCTAAATATAAGACAATGGAAGGTCAGGAAGAAATGTTAAGAGACATTTCAGGTGTTGGACTTTGCAATTTATTAAGAACCTTAAAATCAATACGAGACTTCACAGGTGCCTATGACAAGCCTATAGGATATATGAGTAGAATATGAAAAAGAAAATCAACTTCATCTGCCAGAAAAATGTGGACAACATTCACTGAAAAAATTACAAATGCTAGTACACCATAGCTAACCTAGAGATGCAAACCATATAAACTTCATTAATATATGTAGCATGCAAAATTATATATAATAGAGGTCATTACATAGGATAAAAGATTGCAGTATAAGATCAAAAGGAAACATGAAATAGATTTGGCTGTCATTTGCCTACCCAAGGAAATGATGGCACACTGATGAGAAATCAATCCTAAGGGTCAATCTGAATATTAAAAATACAGAAGATCTACAAAAGCTCTTTGAGATGTGCCACAACTTAAACTGTATTAATGGATATACTTACTGCAGATAGGAACAAATCAGTCAAACTAGATTATGAGTGTACCTGCAAGTCCTGCTGTGAATTGAGTTATGGAAAATTCTAGTTTAAGTATCACCAAAAGAGACAATAATAGCTAAATACTGTTAAATGTTTTAAAAAATGTGTAAATTACTAATTTTTTTTTCTGGTAAAATAATACAGTCCCTGATATGAGGTGATAATATTAAAAATTTAAAAATAAAAAAAGCCCAACTTTACCATGACAGCACTGGTCTTTTAAAAAGAACACAAACACACAAATCCACTAGACACTCCCACTCCCTGTCATTTACCAGAAAGCATCCTTTACTGGTGCTTTCAGTTTCAGAATTGCAATTTTCATGATAATATACA
>VZRX01018068.1:161106-172236 GCA_013398075.1 Notiomystis cincta | reverse complement strand
TGATCACTGTGGCCAAGACAGCCGCTCATCTCCACCTTGCTCATGAGATGTTCTCTGTTGACAAGCAGCAGATTCAGGAGGGAACCTTTCTGAGTTGGTTCCCTTAGGACCTGTTCCATACAGCTGTCATCCAGGTTTTTTAGGAATCGTCCAGCCTTGGTTGTACCAGCTATGTGATGCTCTAAGTTAATATCTGGCAAATTGAAGTCCCCATGCAAAAAAAAAAAGCAGTTGCTTGGAATTGTCCCTTAGTACCTCAAAGAATTTGTTGGCATTATTGTCCTGGCTAGGAAGTCTATAGAAGATTCCCACATTGACATCCACATTATTTCTTTGCCCCTTGATTCTTATCCAGAGGCTGTCAACTGTGCCATTGCCAGCTGTGAGCTCCATACATTCTAACCCTTCTTACCTACTTCATTACTTTTAAGTCCTGCACCTCAGAGATGGGCTAACTGGATGTAACTTTACAGATTGCCCCATGCTTTGAGGACTCATGTAAAGACAGCATCCAGAAACAGAAAACCTGCACATTAGTGAAACCTCTAAGCCTCCAGATAAGGATCCATGCTGAGAGATTAAAGAGGTGCTTTCTTTCTGCACTTCCTAAAGGAGCGCAGGCCAGCCATGTATTCCCAAAGGCTTTGTCCTCTCTGACTTCTTCAAAGTCACAACATGTGCTCCTTAAAATGTGCCCTGCTGATGCAATTCAAAAACTCTCACTCTTGGGTCTGTGGTATGCTAATCATGGCTCGTCAAGTGTAGAACAAACAGCTAGGCACAATCCAAAGTCAGTAGGAAAATGCTGGTTTTCTCCTGCAGGCTTGTGGAAATTATCAGCTCAGTTCTACTTGCTCTCTCTCAGCTGTTTATCTGTCCTCTGACATGCATTGTCTAAATTCAAAATTAAAAATATTCCTGAGGCAATGAAAGTCTTTGCACTTGCATTTCACAGTATACCAAAACATAGTAAAGACTGATGCTTTACTTTTGATAGCTTTGCTTGGTTTCAACTTTTTGGAGCCACATTACTTTAGTTTACAGCACCCTCATTGCCTGCTGGGGCAGAAGTCACATGCAAGGCAGTCCCATGATGTGAGAGGCTTCCCTGCCTAGTGAGGCAGTCCATCTGTGCAGGCTGCACCAAAGTGGAAGCTGATGAGTGAACAGTATGTGTGACTACAGAGTTTTGGCAGAGTTTGAGCTCTGAGCCTAGCTGGGGGCATTCTAAAGCTATAATAAACAAAACTCTCCTCCTTTTAAAATATAGATTTTGTAGTGTACTTGCTTCTCTCTTGACCTGTCTTATTTCTTTTGTTCCCTCCTTTCCTCCTTAGCATGAACACTGAGTAAGTGTTGATTGAGTAAAGTGTCTTCCTAAGAGAATTAGCTACCATCTTGAGATCTTAGTGTAGAGCCTCTACCAGGGTAGCAATAACCATTTTGTACAGCTCCCATCTTGACAATCAGCCCATAATAGCAGTGGAATAGAGCATGAAGAAAGCATAAAATTACATCAGGGCTTCAATTACCTTTCATATTACCTGTAACTCAAATACTTATTGCTTCAGTGCCAGTGTTATTACTTACTTTTATAAGATTTTTAAATAACACTTTAAAAAGGCAGCCTGCCCTGTAGACAGAGAATACAACTCTGAAAACAAACAAGGAGCAGGAAATTTCAGAAGGTTTCAGTGTAAGCCCCCAGTGTCAGGCTGCCTATTTGAACCATTCCTGCTGAAATCTAGCAAGCTGCATTTCTTGAGAGATTTTTAGAAATTAGAAATGTATTAGAAAACCTTTTTTTGAAAGAACCACTGTACTTTAATACCAAGTCTTACATGGAACATGAAATTGTGCAACGTAATGAAAAAAGAAGAGAGGTGGTGTTTGGTGATTTTGGGTTTGGTTTGTTGTGTTTTTTTCTCTTTTTAATTTTCCTTTCTCTTTAAATGACAATCAGATGACTTGATCCTCAGCACCTCTCAATTTGTGAATAGTTCAGCCTGAGTTTAAAGTAAGTTTTTGACTGCTTCTTCCCTTATTCAGGCTATTCAAATAGTCTCTTCACAATGTGTACCAAGTAACAGATAAAAATAACTGTCGTGCCTCATTTATTTAAACAGTGCAGGTAGGTTGCTTGGATTTTCCACATTTGTTTTCTGACAACACCAGTGATTTCTCTATCTCAGTAAAAGATAGTTTCTAGGAATGCAAGAAATACCCTACTGTACTGGAAAAATTGTTTTTGACAGCAGTAGAAAGAGGCTTCACACAGGGAGAAGCCCTGTACCACTCTGTATCCCCTGTACTTCCTTCAGCATCACAATCACTACATTAGGGATGTCACTGGACATGTCTGTGCCAGTGTCCCTTTAGTGTGTTTTCTAAGTCTGTTATCCATTGGTTTGTTAACATGGAGACATTTGTCTTCCTGGTTTTTTTTGTTGTTGTTGCTCTCGTTTGCTTGTTTTGTTATTTTTTGCTTCTGCATAACACCCTCATCCTCTACACGGTGTGTGAACTACCATGTTTAGCAGTACCAGCTCAGAAACCTCTAAGGACAGCAGACAGTGAACCCAAGCACTGTTATAAATTATGACTTGTTGAGCAGCTTAGTAATTTTAAATATCTGTGATACAACTGCAAAAAGATTGAATGCTCAGGAATTTAAATATTCACAGTCTGAATTTCAGACCACCTTAAAAGAAGCTAACACAGTATCTAGAGGCAGAGGCAGTCAAAGTAGTAATAATTTTCAGGAATTTTAGCCTCTAGCAATGTTTGTTGCAGAGAAAGGATCAGCAGAATAGGTTCACGCTCACTAAGGACACACTGTTTAATAAGGAATTAGGTTAGCAAAGGAAGACAGATGGCAGGAGCAGACAAGACAGTTTGAGACCTAAGGCCTAATTCAGATTTGACACAGCTAAGCTGAATGGCCACTGAAGTCAGTGAGATGTTTATGTATTTGTATCAGGGCTGAATTTGCTTCCCTGTGTTTTGCAGAAGGAGATGAATAATTGACTTCAAATAGATGTTTTGTTTCTTTTTTTAAAAGCGGGGGTGATCATACGAGTATTTTGGTGCTGTCCCAAAGCTTACCCTTTAAGCCCAGTAGATTTAACGAGCAGAGATGTTTCCTGCATAATGCAAACACAGTTGAAAGACAGTGCCTGGCCTAAGGCTTTGTATATACATAATGGAAACAAACAGATGGAGACACAAGCAGAGGCTTGTTCAGTGCACCCTGAGTTGAAAGGGACGATGAATCCTTGTTCCCTCACTCTGAGGTTGGTCTCTTTCTGAGTTTCTGCAAGACTTGCTGCGGGGTACCCAACTCTTTTAGAGTTATAATGGGAAGTATATTCATTGTCTAAGTGAATATTTGGAGGAGGAACACTGGAAGATAGCAGTTCACCATTTCTGCATTTTCCTCCTGTTTAGGTGCCTTTTGGCTTCTGTCTACCATGGATTATCTGAGAAACAATGCTGAGAGACTAATGGGTTACCAAATAGTTGCCCTTTGTCTTCTCCTTTTCAACGAATCAGTTCCATTAGCTTCTGGTTTATAATTTTTAATTTTATTTTGGCTACAAAATTAAAAGATATATCTTATCCTAGTAAAATGGGATATTATTTTGCATTTGCTGCTACATAATTACATCTCTGTCTACTGTGGTTTAAGGCATATTGATTGCCCCACCTGCTTTTGTTCAGGGTGCTTCCATTAAAAACCAGTGACTTGGGAAATCCTTACTGGAAAACTGTACATTAGTTGATACTGAGTGACCAGAATGTTGCAGAAATTTGGAAAAGCAAAGAAAATGAGAAAGGAAGAAAAACCATTTGTGTTCTTGTGGAGGTATTTTTCCACCCTCCAAAAGCATTGCCGGAACACTGGTTGTACACGGAAGCAGTAAAAGATGCTGCTGTAATGCTTCTCCTCTGTAATGCCGTGGCATTTCCCTCCTACCCTGTACCAGTGCATGGACAAGGGCAAGGGCAGGTAATCTTTCCTGGGCTTTATCACAGCCTGCAAAACAGCCTGGTCTATTACACATACTGGGAGCAGCTCTGGATGCCAGCAGTGCACACCTGCAGGGCAGCAGAAGCTTTCCTCACGATGGCTGCTACGTGCTGTACACAGAGTGTTTGCTGATGGGATACATCAGCAATAATTGTACGTACAGGAGGTCTGGGGGCTGCAATCATTCCCACACTGGGTACTGAAGCACCCTGTGGCTATAAGGGTTTTTAACAGGGCTCCATGCTGCTGAGAAGCAGAGTTACCTGCCTGGTAGCTCTTCTGTTTATGACTTGTCCTCCTCTGACTTGTGCAGATTAAATGTGCATGCATAGTAACAGCAAAGAAACATACTGGCATCAGAAGACTTTTTCTGAGGAAATGGCTGAGCTACCATATTGTAGACAGTCACTTCACTGTCTCCTGTCTTATTCCTCAATTTTCATGCAATAATGACAGTGTTAATAGGATGCTGCTGTTTTAAAGTACACATTAAATGTTAAATTATAGCTTACAGCATCTTTTGCTCTTCGGTTGCATTCAAAGGCCACTTCCATTCAATTCTTCACCTACTGTCTTGAAATAATAAAAGATACTCTGCAAATACTTAGGGTGTTTGGTACTTCAGTAAAATCTAGTGTACCAGGTCAGTTGCACAAGGCACACATGCTGTTGTGCAAGATTCTATCACTTTGCTATTAGCATAATCATGTTGCCATTAAACTAGTCATAATTCTTGAGGGAGGCCTAACTTCACATTATGTCAGCTGCCAAGACAAGGCTCATGTGTGTAACCACATTGGATTTATCACTTTATCTAAAAACAAAAAGTATTGTCTGATGGAAATATATATTATTTCAAAAACATTCTTATTTTCATGATAGTAATAATTCTTGAATAAACAATTTCTGGGAACAGTTCTGATATTTTTATTTACCCAATAACCCTTTGAGTTTACTTCTACAAGCAGCTCCACTCTGTGTAATACATCACCCAGTCATTCCTCACCCATTTTGCCAGATGTTAGTCTTGTTTAACATCTATACACCTTGCAGTTCTACAATGCCCTGTTATTTTACCATACATTAACTCACAGTACTGTACAAATGAGAGTTTTTATTCAGATAGAAATTGAAAAGAGGAACTGTAAAAGAAGAACTACTTGTACTGAACCACACAGCTTTGCTGGTAATAAGAACTAATCAAAATGTCATTCTAAGTTTTCTTTGGATGATTTGTACTTTCAAAAACTTTGGAGTTTGAGCTTGCTAATATCAAAGCTAAGCATGCACAGTAGTCTGTGCAAAATCTTGAAAGTGAGTCAAGGAGTCACACGGGCTAAAGTCTATGCAGGCTGAGTTTTAAGATGTAAACAAATACCAAGTAATCTTTTTTGCATACCTTCAGTAAGCTATCCCTCATGGCTCAGTTAGAAGTTCTTTGTTTTTAATATGTCTTTCATAAATATTTGATATCCAGACTGAACTCTCACATCTCTTTACTAGGGGAAATGGATGGGATTGATTACAAAGACAGTAATAACACAATTATAAATATTTTTTTACAATGGGAAGCTTTTCAAGATATTCAGGACTTTCTGGCAATGGAATAGACTTTTCTTTTAAACTTAACTTCACAGAAAGATGGTAGTTGTAATATCAATATATTGATTTAAATTTATGGCTTATGAAAAGTAGTACATCCTTTCATGTAATTTTTTTTAGGATCCAGGCCTGTAAAGATTTACACGCACAGATTCATTGTGTATTCTGGTCCCAGGAAATCAGAAACAAGACTGCCTTTGATTGCAGTGGAGCCAGGACTCCAGCTGTTGCTTTCAGAGCAGGCAGTACTGCACAGCTGACAGTTTACCAGATTTTGACAAATGTGGGGTCTGAGGCCAGTTTTTTGTCATCAGAAATTTTTCACCTTTGTCCTGTTCTTGCCCCATTCTAGCATACTAGAATGGGTTATATTGCCAACAACAAAAAAAAGTCCTGTCTCAGTGAACTTGAGATCTGACAAAATTAAAAAACCCAAAGACAAATACTAACAAAAGGATACACTGTTTAGAATTAATACCAAATATTTTTTCATAAACTCAAGCCTGTATTTCTTGTGTCAGGGGATGTTTTCAGCACAAACATGAACACACACACACACACACTTAAATGCCATTAATTTCTGCAGGTTCATGACTATGAGGTCTGTGGTCAGGCTCAGCCCAGTTCTGAGTCCAGCATAAAGCCAATGTAATCTTTGAGACTGACTAAGCCTTTCAAGGCAGAACTGAGAAGGGCTGCTACAGCAACCCTTTTTCCACAGAGAGCTTATTTTTAAATCTAAATAGCAGATAAGAGGGAAGTTAATGTCTGGAGGCCTGAATGTACTCACATTTTTCTGGCTGAAGCTTATCTTTCAGGTCTGAGAATTTGTCAAGGTTGAGGCTGGATTGTCTTTGAAGTTAATGTTATGGAGGCATTTCATCTTTGTCTACAGGTCTGGTTAATAGTATGGTCTGATGTGGACATAATTCTCTGTACAGCACATCTCTGCACAAATGGCATTAATGGATCCACACCAAACCACAGGTGCTGGCTCACCCATTTTCTGGGAAGGCCTGGACCTATGTCCATCTCTAAATCATATGTCTGTCTGTCACCCTTGTGCAAAACCTGTACTTTGCCTAGCCCTGAAGTTTGCCTAGCTCCTGATCTTTGTGGCCTATGATCCTCTGTGCTCTGATGCTCTGAATTACAGGGACAGCAGGCTCATGTTTGGACTGTGGTAGTTCTGACTTGGAACACTTGCAGTGGGCTGCAGCAAACTCCAAAAAATGATCAAATGTAAGCTTTGCTATGTGTTCTCCAAGTTCACTTTTGCCTGTTGTTTTTTTCTTATTATTGCAGACTAGATGACACGTTGGTTGCTTCCAGGAAATAAAGACACTGGCTTGTAACTGATATGATGGCTGCCTGCTGGACCAGCCAAGCAGCCTGGAGCCCAAACCCCATGTTCAGCAGGGGTGCTGTGAAGAACTGGTATTTTGTCCACCTGCAATTTATTGTGCTGCCTGGTGCTTCCCTGTATCTCCTCAGACTGGGAAGACCTGGGAGTATTCCTCTTTTTCCCTTCTCACAGGAGTTCATTACACCAGAAGTCTGTTTTCTCCTTGACTAACTTCCCTTCAATTCAGATGAGCTGGGAGATCTGCTGTAGCTGGCTCAACTAGGCACTTGTCTGTCTTTGCCTGACTCCCACTTCGAGAGTCAGAGTGGGAATATATGTTGAACTACCAAAGAAAATCACTCATCTGACCACCTGCTTGGGACTACTGATGCCACTTTGCTTCAACAGAGAGAGAATCCTGTTCCCTGACTGTGCTGTGGCAATTTTCTAATCTATCCTCTTTATACACAAGGGCCCTGAATTATCTTGCAGTAATATTGACACTTAAAAAGTACCATGTAAATACATGGACAGGGTGCCAGTCTACCTCTATCAAAACACACTGATTTTATTCCAGAGAAGATTTCTTTTTAAGGACAAAATTAACTGAATGGAGCTAGCAAATCTTTCTTGGTGACTTTGTTATAATCAGTGTTAATTATTTGTACTGAAACAGACAGAAACCACCAAAACTGCTGTACAGCCTGATGGAGATTGTCCCTGTAATCACTAATTAATGCTCACATTGCTGTCTTAAGATGAATAGTGTCTTCACCTGAAAAATTAGACAGCAGATAGGTTGAGGTAGAGAGCTCATGTGACTTGAGTAAGGAATGCAGAGACCACGGCTTTGAGCAGTGACCAGATTTGCAGAGGTTCTGTATTTTACTTGCTTATTGCTTCCCAGTTCTGAGAACTCTCTGGAGGGCTAGAGGATCTTCAAGACATTTTTTCACCAAGATCTTTCTGGCATAAATGTGTTATATTCTTGTCTCAGCCTTTACTACCTGATTTGAATTTTGCTTATTTTGTGTAGTGGAGGTGGGAAAGGGAAGATTTCTTTTAGGGTCAGACATTACATAAGGATGTAAGGCCCAGAAACATCAGTATTGTCCAAGGCTTTCAAGATGCACATCACACTGGAAGATTTGTATATAGGGGACAATGAGTCCAGGAAAATACAATAATTCCCCATCTTTGATCCTGGAAACAAACTTTGGAGAAAAGTTTCTTCACAAACTTTAGCATCTGTCAAACAGGTGTGCTGGTCTTCATGTGCATGACAAGGGATGTTAGAGCAGAGTCTTCCTTCCTGATGGCAGCATCAAACTGGGCCTCTGCTTCAGAGACATCCATGTGGTGCATCAGTGCTCAGATGAGCGCTGTGCAAATGTGCATGCAGCTGAAGGGAAAGAGGCAGCAGACAGGAGGGAAGGCAAAATCTGAGAGCTGGCCACAGTCAGCAGGGAAAGGAGCATCGTCCAGTACTGACAATATACAGCTGTGGGTCTCTTGCCCATGGCTAGCTTCATTATTAGACACACTTGACTTGAAATTGTAATGTCAGCCCCACAGGCTTCACATAGAAGTGCTGTGCTGGCTTGAAGCCAAGGGAATTTTTCCCTTTGACTCTGAACAGCAAAGTTTCTGGGAAAAAAATGAGCTCTGAAAGAACAAAATCACAAGGAATTCACCAATGATAATTAGAATTACTAATAATTATTTTGGGTAGAAAAATTGAAGGGAATGTCCTGGTAATGTCATAGCAATAATTTTATTCCATATGAGATATTATGGCTTCTTTTTTTTCCCCTTCAAATTGTGTTTTTTAAAACAACTGGTCAGATCAGACAGTTTCACTTTAGAATCAGCCTGGTAGAATCCCCTTTTAAACTGCTTTTATTTGTTAGTTTTCACCACTGAATTAAAACAGCATTATTTATTCTGCTCCAATGCTGAGCGTGTTCTCAGTCTCCTTAAAACAGAACACCATGTAACAAGTTTCTGCCTCCTTCCTCTTTCTGCTCAGCACCATCCCTGCTGCCCATTCTTTGTAGGGATCATTTGTGGTGGGCTTCCACGCCATTAGCAGTGGAGGATCAAGAAGATATTTCTGCAAAATAGAGGTCTTGGAAGAAAAGGGGGTAAGTTACACAGAAGGCAAGGCCTTCATCACTTCAGGTTGAGACAGATCAGTTCATTTAAAGCACTAAATTGCATTCCATAGAGCAGTTTGTGTGGGAAAGAACCTTAAAGGTTATTTAGTTCCAACTCCCCTGCCATGGGTGGGATAGACCCCAACTAGATCTGGTTTCTCAAAGCTCCAACCTTGCTTGGAACACTGACTGGAACTGGGCACCCACAACTTCTCTCTAGGCAAGCTGTTCCAGTGCCTCACCATACTCACATTAAAGAATTTCTATTGTGTATCTAACCTAAATTCCCTCTCTTTCAGCTTGAACCTATTTCATCATTATCTCGCCTCCTGCCTGGGGCTGTTTAACAATCCTGTTTTCCAAAAAAGGTGTTTTCTTTACAGGATAGCTCATCTGGGGGAATCTTCTGTTGTTTCCAGTTACCTGGGGCTTTGGGAAGAAATGTCTAATGAAATGAGATGGTATAAGCAGATCCATGGAAATAAATTTGGCTACCCATGTTATTAAATTCAAATACATGGCTAGTTCTTTTCTGTTACAACAGAAAGCATTTGTGGGGATTCAAAGACTAGTAGAAGGGTTACATTTTTCTTCAACATATTTTTTATGGGTCTGTTCTCTAGAAGTAATTTTTTTTATTTCCTGGACATTTTTCTTCTTACCTATTTGAACAACCTGGCCTTCAGCAACCTGTATCACTGTAATTTGCTAACCTGACTGCTTGATATTGAAAAAGCTTATTAGCTTTTTCTATAAAGTCTTCTGGCCAAACTTTTCTTAACATAAGTGTACATAATTGAAAATGACTAAACACATAAGATGAAAATTAGGGCTGTAACTTGGGCAGTGAGTCAAGTGCTTTTATAGTGGGTAATACTGGAACACACCAGGAACTCCAGGCAGTGTAACTGCAGGGTCAGCCCTGCTTTGCTGCTGAAAAGAGATTTACTTCTTGAAGTTTTGCACACAGCAGAGCCCTTTGTGAAAACATCTTGATTTTGTGCCACTTATTTTCTTTAAAAAGAAAAAAACAGTTGCTTCTCATGTGCTGATGGTGACACGTAGTGCACTTCTTCAGAATAAGCTGGGTATGCAATCAAGACCTGTGTTCCCCTCCCTGAATTTCCCTTTCTGGGACTGGTTATTTACATCTTGCAATATCTCTGACAGTCAGGAACCTAGCTTTAAAAATATTACTGCATCAGAGAGGCGGTTTCAAACTAATTCCAATACTTTCCTTTATTTCTAGTGCTTTGTGGCAAAAGTCTGCCTTGACTTCCCATGTAGACACTCTGAGTTCACTGACTGGGCTTGGGGTAAAGTTCTGACCCAGAAAGCACATGTGGAATTTTTTCTAAGGGATTTGGTGGCCCTGCTTCTAATATTTGCAGCTGTTGAATTGTGAGAGCTGTCCTTTGACATAAAACTGAATTTAATTCCTCTTAGTCTATGGATTAGAGGAGGATCCTTTTTGGTGCTGGATGAGAGAGAAGTATTACTTTCCTTTTATTTTCACTTTCAATTAGAACTTTTAAATACTCTGAAGATTGTTTACTGCTTTAAGCCCCAATGTTTCCTCTGTAGGACTTGTAATGCTTGAAGAAAATGGAGATAGGCAGGTAACAGCCTCTATGGTAGGTCCTGGATTTGTTCATATTTAGCAAATGTTTGGCACATTGTGAAGATACATCAATAAATGAATCTCAGTATTTCCAGCTCTGTAAACTCAAAATCCTGGGGTGTAAAATCAGTGAAGAAAATAAACAGTGTATAATTCTTTCAGTAGCTTCTCCATTTGTCTTAGTCTCATTTCCTCATTGTATTCAAGAAGTGCTTAAGAATATTGTCTGTGGTCTCATAAATGCCACAGAAAAGGGCTCAGAAAAAAGAATACCACAGCTCTGCAGGGCTTGTACATGCAGTTAGAGCAAATATTTTCCAGTTTTCATCCTTAGCCATGAATCCCAGGAACTACTGTTTCTCTTTTTTTTTCTTTC
>VZRX01018068.1:112643-157174 GCA_013398075.1 Notiomystis cincta | reverse complement strand
CTGTGAAGGGCTGTTTTCTTCCCAGGATGGTATCTATCTTAGTTAACTCTCCCAATTTACTAACCCCTTGGTGACCTCCAGCTTCTGTAAAAAAAATGCAGACTGAAACAGCAGCAGTGGAGAATTTCCAGATGTCAGCCCTGTTGTCAACTGCATGGGGTATTTAACAGATTCATCACTTTAGCCCATCTCACTGGTGACTTACCCATAAACAATATAAATTTGCCTAAGTTGGTCAACAGCAGGAAGCACCCCACCTTTGCCTATGAACCCTTATTTCTGAAGCAATAAAGGTGCTTCTATAACTTAGCACAGCAGGTTAAGAAGAAACATCTTACAATGCAACAAAAACTGAGCAGCAACAATGTACTTAAAAAAATTGTCAGGGCTAAGTAACCTCATTTGCTTTAAAATGAATGATGTATCTTCCACTCTCTAGTGAAATATGATGATCAAGACCTGATGGTACCAAGCAGTATCCTTCCTTTTACGCCATGAGATGCTCTCAAACCACAATAAAATGTTATCTAGAGGTAACCACTGTACAGTCATTCTAGCACGGGGTTATGCTCAAGTGAACAGATAACCTCTTTTACAGCAGGGCTGATTAGCTCAACCAACTCTCCCCTGCCCACAAGAGCTACCATACTGCTGCCATTGCTGGAGCAGACTCATCTGTAGCCAGAGGGGATCTGTAGCCAGTGATGCATTACATACAGGGGAAATACTCAAAGAGGAAGCTGAACTGATTTGTCGTGTCTGACAAAGTGACCCATTTTTGCTTGTGCCCTTTTCTTCCCTTCAACTACTCTTTTCCCTTTGTTCTCCTACCTACAAGCAACCACCTACAAGCAACCAAATATGCTACAGTTTCATCCTTTTTATCCCAATTCATGGCAAAACAATAATTCCCAGCAAATGCACAACTGCTGTAATTGGCTGGGTTTGATAGCAATACAGCCTATGTTTTTTTCTGGTTTGGCAATGCTGTTACAAGTAAAACCACTCCAAAACTGTAGCAGTAAGATATTTTATAATGCTATGTACCCACAGCATGCTCCACATTCCTGTAGTCTTGTGACAGACACCAACAGCCACATCATCACAGCTGCACAAGGCAGGATAGTGCTAAATATCTTAAATTACAGATGTAAAACATGAAAAACTTTGGGCTCACAGAGGATTATAGGTACCCTGCTTCCCATCTAATTCAAGTGGATGATGTTGCCTCTACATACCTTTGTAGATCTGCATATGAGAGACTTTTTGTGAGGTCATGCTGAACTGCTCAAAGCAGCAACAATTGGAAATGATGTTTCCCAGGACCTGAGCCAGCATCTTTATTAGTGCTCAGTGAGTCCAGAGACCTCGCTTTCTTACACCAGGAAGAACTGCTGTTTATAAAAGACAGGAGCCAATTGCCTGCTTTCTGCAGCAACCAAATTCCTAGGTTTGCATGCCAATGTCTGTGCACCAACACAACTCTCTGCCCCATATTTGGAGTGACCCAGTATCTCTCTCAGCCAGCTAATTTTCCCCTTAATTCTTATTTTGGGTTGTACTTTAGGAACTGCCCTCCTCCAAGTCTGATATAGCAAACCCTATTTCTACACTAGTATCTCCTTCCTTGTCTCATCTGAGAAGTGATCTGTGACAATAAAACAGGTAGTTTTTCTATCAGAGGTAAATGTGGAGGATGTTCTGCAGAGCTCTGCCAAATGCTGTGGTTTTGCAAGCTCCTCCAGAGACCAGTCTGTATTTCCCCATGAGCAGTTACAGCAAATTAGTATGTGACTGTGCATAGTGCATCTGAGCAGCGCATGAGAACTGCAAATGGAGGTCTTGGAACAGCAAAAACTGCTATTAACTTCTTGTCCCTTTTTTATCATTAATTCTTACAGTTACTAGCCTTAAAGGTTTCTTCATGTGACCTCGAAAATATCATAGTGTGAAGTAAGAATTGTTGCAGAGTTGGTACAAGTCTTGAGGCATCGAGGGCAGGTTGTGAGGGTCTTCCAGGAAAGCAAGAGGCTCTCTGAAAATGTGCTATTCAATTTCCTCCCCTCCCCCAGTTACTGAAACACCTCAAGTGTTGAACTTTGAGAGTAAGCCCCTGTTTTCCTTCTGTTACCAGTGAGATACAGAGCTATTAAAATAAATGAGAAAGAAACAAAACCTGAGAGACCTCCTACATGCTGAATATGCCCTTACTCTGTGAAGCTCCTGACCTCCACAGAACCACTCCAGAAGAGCTTCAGGGGAGTGTTGTGCTATCTGACCAGCTACTAAACATTTTATTAAAAATATCCCAACCTCCTTTTTTTTTTGTCTTAGGAATTTTAAAAGGGGAAATACATGGAAACACCTTGTTTCTGAAGCCTTAGTAACAGCAGCAACATCAAAATTGTCTATTCTGTTTTTGGTGTTTACTTGGATGACTCAGTTTTGTACAGCAGAGGAATTTTCAGCTGAAAATCTTCTCATGGCTATGGAATAAAGTGAGGTGGAATGAACATAAGAGTATGTTACAGGCAATGGCACTAACATGGCACTAAAAGATGGAATCTGTACTGATGCATCCAAGTGTCCAAATATTAAGTTAGTTACACATGATAATGCCCTTGTCAATTCATGGTCTTCTCACAGACACTACTGCTATGTCAAACTCATGGTCCCTCCTTTTGCCATGTTGACATGAATTAGGAATGTATTTGCAAAACCAAAGAGATTTAAATAATTATACTAATTCCTCTCAGCTGAATCAATTCTAGTTCTTTGATGACAGAACAATGCCACAGAGTCTTCTTGGACAGGCATGTTGACTTTCTGTCATTGAACAAAAGTGGGAAAAGAACCAGTTTGAAGCCCCACCTACTGCAAAACTTTAAGGACTAAATTATAAAGCAGAAATGCAGGACCATCTTCCCTTCTGTGATGTTAAAAAGTACCATATTGCAAAGGCCTCTGTGTGTGTGTGTGTACATATACATTTTTTCTGTATGGCTTCTTGCTGGAAGGAGCAGAGGATGGGTACTTGTGTAGCAATGGGCAATTTGTGATGTGTTTCTTAAATGTCTGAGTTTAAGATGAAGTTTTAAATTTCTGAGAAGAAGGCATGTCATATTAGCCATGCTATCACAGTTATAACCTCTGGTTATATTATCCATGCTATCATAGTTATAACCTCAGGTAAACACAGCATTTCAAGGAAAAAACCAACTACTTGAGGGTTTTTTCTTTTTTTTTTTTTTTCCCCTGCAAGTCAGACTTTGGTGAGGTTCATCCAGTCCTGATACAGAGGATGCTGTCTGTGATAAGCCCTGAAAGAAAATTGCACACTATTTACTTTTATCAGTCCTTAAATCATTCAGTGTTCTTTTCTTGCAAATTATATATGCTGTATGAAATACTTCCCTCAGTCAGGAAATAAGTTCACTCAGAACATATGGCCTTGCTGGCTAAACCAAATCTTTTTTTCCTTCTGCAGATATGAAAATGTGCCATGTGATCCTAGAGCAACAGGGTCCACAATATGCTTGGCAAAGTATCACATGAGAAGGAAAGGAAAAAAGAAATGAGACAGTAACAGGTACGATGAGTTAATATGTATGAAGGATCTCATAAAAATAACAGTAGCAGGGCACAGCAGTGGAGGAAAGGGAAAAAAACCAACTGTGGAGTTAGTACTTTAATTCTTTTAGTGAAAGAGGCAGCTCCAGTGCAGTATGTCCTTGAGATCACAGCATATCTCGAACAGTGGTAGGTAGAGAGAGACACAGTAAAAAGACACAGAAGTAGGCGCAGTGAAAAGGCAGATTTATTTACTAGTAATACTGTACAGAGAAAAAAAAAGAGAGAAGCCACAGTTACAGCATGGCTGTTGCTGGCAGTGTTCTTGGTTTTTTTATTTTGGTTTTTTTTTTTTTGTACTCATTTTTTAATCTGAAGAAAAAAAAACATAACAGTCAAAAAAGTACACTTCAGGTTACAAAGTACAGCAGCTATCCCCAGCAATTCTAATCCAGTGTTAGCACAGCAGTTTTTCCCCAACAAAATGGGATTTTATTTACATTAGCTCACAAAGAAAGTGGGAGACTAAAGCTTAAAAAAAATCTCAACCACAATCTACATTCACCATAAAAGCTGCATTTTACACAACATTTTCTTGAACCCCTATAAAGAGTGGTTTTTTGTCTATGGAGTGAACATAGTTGGGAGGGGCAGAAAACCTTCAGAAATGCATTCTTTGCATTTGTCCTGACCTGCTCCTTCTTGGCTACCCTTGATGCAGTCAGATTCAGTTGGTCAATGGAAAAGCAAAAACTTTCAAATTGATTATTTCTCTTGTATCTGCCCCTAAGCAGTTCCTTGCAAAATAACAGGAATAATAGGTACAATATTTGAGACCATCATCAGTAAAGCCCCTTAATCATAAATACTGGCTGATCTTCACACATCCTCGAGGCTATCCCTAACCTGCACAGTGCTAAGTATGTGTTACACTTCAAGTATGTGCTTAGGTGCCACATTCAACTGGGACTTTATATGGTTGCACAAAACCTTCTTAATTTTTGACTTTGCCTCTCTTTAACAGGCATATTATCTTGGAGGGATACCAGTATATCCCTGGCAGCTAATTTTGCTGAGAATGCCTTTGCATGCTGGATCAGTCTGTGGGGAAGTTCACATTTTCACCAGGCTCTTTTGCCTTGCTAATAGCAACCTGACAGTGGTGGGGTGGATTGCCTTCTGCTGCTGTAAGAACTGCTTTCTGGATGCTGATATTTTATGTACTTGGTTCACATGGGTTCAAGAGGCATAGTGTGTTCCAAAAGAATAGTAAGAGAGACAGCAGATTTATCTAAATAGTGAGATTTTAATGTAACTCGCTGTTTAGGCAACCCTCAGGATGCCAGATGAATAGAGAGGAAGAGTGCTCCTTTAATACCAAATATGTCCCAAGAATATAGGAAAATGCAGGAAAATATCCAAATAGTGAGGACAAGATACCATAATTTCTTGGGACTGACAAGCAGACCTAGGGTGAGTTTTATAACTCCAGTCTCTCCTTTTTTCCCGCTCTTTTTTCTAGGAAACCACAAAAAGGGAAGCAGAGGGATGAAGAAAAAGGGATCAGTTGACCAATAGTGTCCACAATGAGAACAAGAAGAGAAACAGGGGACAGGCAGAGTCAGGGGCAGAGGTGTGCAGAGAGAAAAATTTGGAAATAAGAGTTACACTGCTGCTTTTTCGTTGTGTTTGTGTGGAGGTATGAAGTTTACCTCTCTGCCCCCTGCGTGTCCAGGCAGTGGGGTTTAGAGAGTTCTTGGAGGGTGTTTGTCTCCTCAAACACAGTCAGCAAGGAGACCATGCTCTAAAACCCTCTGCAGAAAAGTGCACCAGTTTCACAACACAATTTAAAATTCTAATTAAAGTAATGAGAAGACACAGCTAAAGCAGCATAAGCCTTGCCAGTAGCATATTGCTTAAAGACCAGACCCTATACACATTTGGGCATGTGCTTAAATTTTACTTGTCTGGGTCATCCCATTAAAAAGGACTGCTGGAGTGCTTGGTTTTATGCTCATGGGCAAAGCTTTAGGTCTTACAGACATTCTGAATAGATACGCAAGGTCTAAATTTTGGTACAAGTCACTAACATATCAATGCAAGTTAAAAATGTGTAAATATACCCAAACTGGTGAACTTGAGTTACTTAGCTAATTCTAAAAAAATAATTAAGGTGTTTTTATGCAATTTCTGAAGTAGATTAATTCTTAGAACAAACCCCTAAATCCACCTTTGAGAAGAATTTGGGAAACAATTGCAGGAAAGCTTTGAAATACAGTAGCAGCAAACCCCTGCAAAGTAAGAGAAGCTTTTACAAACTGAAGGGTCTTAGAATTCTTCACAAATTTGCCCTTAAGAAAAGTGGCCTATAATTAATCCACTGAACAGACTAAGTGGAACCATCACAGGAAAAAAGCTATAGATTTTGCAAGACTCTTTGAACCCATAAGGAAAAGGGCTCAGTTTTATAATTGTTTAATTTTAAATACAAGTGGGACATTTTTAATAACCTCATGCACCCTTGTCACTATTTACAAGCTAAGTTATTAGAAGTTTATAATACAAGTTGGATTTATATTCTCTTTGGACTAGGTGACAATCCATTTATATTCTAAACTGAATAAATTCAGCCATTTTATAGAATTTACTCTTTTACATACAAAAATTACAGTCTATACTTTTGTTGGATATTGTCATAGTCTGCAACTATTAAGCTCAGAACTAAAGTTTGCTCTTGCTGCTCAGAAGGCTCAAGAAACACAATCTGAGCAAATCCTAAATTTTCCAACAGACAGCTAGAATTGGTTGAAACTTAGTGAGTTTAGAAAAAATAAAGAATCCATGCCTCAGCATGTGGGAAAATCCTCTACTTTGTCTAAAATATTTTGTTCAACTCTTTCCAGTGGCACCACCTCTTGCACTTTGAAATCTAATGTTGGATAAAATATGACAAAACATGTATTTCCCCTATGAGCCATACCACTCTGCTGAAAGTAGTTAGCTATTGCCTACTATGTTGGTTTTCTAGGTAAAGAAATTTGCCAAGCTATAGAAGGTGTAGGTCCACCTTTTTCTGTGAAACATGTTTAATTATTTAGCCGTGTCTATAGCAGTTATATTGGATTCTACTCTTCTAACTTGACTCTTTAAAAAGTGTTGTGATCCTTCTTCCTGGAAAAAAATGTGGTTAGGTCTACAAAAGATCCCAAGAATTTGGGCATTGTCATAAATGTATGAAAAAGTTGAAAGGCTCAATGTCATGGGAAGGATGATATTCCAAAACTCAATACCCATCTAGGGTTTGTATATCATTACAAAAATATTTATTCCTTAAAAAAATACACAAATGTAAAATACTACATTTTCTATTATATCCCCGCTTTCTTTCCAAGTATGCCATTGGGATGTTTGACTAAATTAAAAGGTAGAACACCTTTTATTTCTCTAGCAACTCTCTATGCTATCATTCTGCTCAGATTGGTATCTTAACAATTTTAGGTGTGAAGAATCAGTGTTGAACTTGGGTACAGTGGCAGGGGACTAATCTATTAGCCATCACGGAAGTCCCTCTGAATGTTTGCTCGTGGATAGTAGCAATGCTGAATCAGGACCTGATCCTACCAGGTGCTAAGAACCATTTCTTTTTGTATTTTTCTCAGTGGAAGTACAATGCTTGGAGTTAGCCTCTCGGATTATGCCACCTTGGGCAAACTCAGCAGTGTGTAAAATCTGTATAGGTACGTAAGGAACACCCAAACTACACCCTGTGCTGGTCATTCGTGCCCTGATCTTGCAGATGCCTACAATGTTCTTCCTGTGAGCAGTCCTGTTGACTGAAATGGGCCTACACACAGCAGAATTAGGCATACACGTTTTTGTTTGCAGGACTGAAGTCTCGTACTGCACCGGGAGAAGTACACTTCTTGGAGAAGAGCTTACGCACACTTCTCTTGCTGGGGATTGAAAGATAATGTTGTGTTTATACAGCTTTGGAATACAGCCTGCACTTTTTTGGAAAACAAAAACAAAACCAAAAAGGAAATAAAAGATACAAAAAAGAAGAAGGAAACCCAAGAGTGCTAAGGCAAACTGTCAAATGGCACATCATACCTACTTTGTCATTCATTTAGATAACATCACAAAGGCAGACCAGAGGAGTTCTGTAAACATATACCATACAGTACATCAGCCACAAGAAATCAAAAAAAGAAAACAACCCTGTAATTCTTTTCTTTCTGTATTGATATTCTAGTAATTGAAAGAGATTGCCTAGCCACTAATCATAATGCTGTGGTTTTCGATTTGCATTTTTTTTTCTGTTAAAAAAAAAAAAAGAAAGAAAGAAAGAAAGAATGGAAGTAAAATGCAGTGGTTTGCAAAAGAAATGGTCCCTGAATGCAAACAAGGGACAACATGGAGAGTGGGTTTATAGAAACTTAGAAAATACAAAATATAAAAAAGTTTCCTAGGTTACTTTTTTCCCAGTCTAGGAAAAAATACACTGAAAAGAGGTTTTTTTTTGTTTTTCTTACAAAAGTTAAGGCGAGCAGTTTGTTGTGGCAAAATGCTATTACTGAACCAGTTTCTGACTCTACTTTTTTGTATCCCCTCATGCTGAAACTGAAAATGTACATGTGATGGCATAAGTTAAACAGACAGGGATTTTGCTCAAAACAATATAAAAAACCCCATCCCATAATGGTCCTTACAAAATCTCTCTTGGCTTGACCACAGAGCAGGCCGCTTCCCTTGTGCCTGATTGTGCATGGATTCCACAGGCAGCCTCCTATCCAAGGGTGAGGGGAAACCCAACCCTTTCAAAGCCCAAACCACCCTGGAAAACCAGTTTACGTTCATCAGCCTGGGCTAATGCATCTGAATTCCCCTGTAACTTGGCTGCAGGCTAATGGCTAGGAGGGACAAGGCGATGTCCAGGCATGGCTCCTGCTCCTGTGGAGGAGGATGATTGGAGTAAGCGTGTTTCAGCTAAGGCCCTGTGATTTCAGACCCATTAGCTCCTATTTCATGTTTTTCCTGACCTCAGATGTGGAAATGCCTTTGACCTGTAAAGAACAACCCTATGCAGGTGAACCTTTTGCTTTCCTGGATCTACCGGGGCCTGTTAACCATGGAGTTAATGTGGACACATAAAAATGACTGGCCTTCCTAGGCACTCAATGTTAGCTACAAGTACTGAGCAGTAGGTATTTGAGAGGTTTAAGGTTTAAGGCTTGTGCTCTACTTCTAACCACTAAAGGGCCACTTCTGGACTGTGGTGTGCCACCATCTCCCCACCGAGCTGTGCCTCAGATGGTGCAGTGGTCTCAGACACGTTCTGGTCCCAGCGTCAGCAAGCATCTCCCAAAGCTGGCTGCCAAGGGAGTCATCCCCAAAATGCTGAGTCAGTGCTGAACCAGAAGGTCATCTGATAGGGGAGCACATGGCTCAAGAGGTGCAGGGGCAGAACGGATTAAGTTATGGTGATACCCCAAATTTCCAAAGCAGGAGGTTTTGAAAATAATGTCCATATATGGGGACAGGAGCAGCAGGGGGAAAAAGATTAGGCTGTGAAGACACCATGAAGCCAGGGTGGCTGTGAAGGTGGCATCACACCCAGAGAGGAAAAGATGGTGAGCAACAAGATGACTGGCCAGGACAGGAATAGATGGCTGGGAGATTTGTTTCCAAGTATTACTGGTGAGGTGAGCAGGCCCCAGAGGAGAGAACTATCGCAAAACATGCCTGGCTCCCGTATCGTTCACAGGTAGATGCAAGACAGAAAGGGCTTCACCCTTTGTGTTGCAGGGCTCCTAAACATGCCTGGGGACAGCCTCACCTGTCATGAAACTTAGGGTCTTGTTTAAAGAAATGTTTAGTTTTTTAAATGCTTAACATTTCTGGGAAAAGAGAAAAAGGGAAAAAACCCTCACCCAACAACAACCACCAACCAAAAAAAAAACCCAACCCCAAACCCACACGACCCAGCCAAAACCACACACAGGCTGCTAGTTTCTAACAAACAGCCATCAGACTTTTTGTTGCAATATGAGGCTCTGTGGCCCTTTCCCTCTGTGATAAAACTTAACCACCTAAGCCTGAGTCAAAGAATGATGTGCAGAGCTTCTCTGGGTGAGTTTGGTCCTTCTCCCAACCAAAAGCCCCCAGGGGAGGCAAAGGGAGCATGTGTAAGTCTATTCCTTTCTGCCACTGCAGCAGATACAGAGGTTAGCAAAATTTCTGCAGGTATCAAAGAGATGAGGCTGTCTTTTACTACTCTTGCTTTTTTTACTACTTGTTTGGGTTTTTTTTGTCTGACAGTCACCTGGGCTGTGGTGAGAAGTTTCATTGACCAGTTCCACAGTGACAGCTGAGTGACCTAACATGGGAACTACTTTTTGCTTTTTCTGTATGTGTAGGTTTTCAGTGTGCCTCATATTACCACCACTGAACAAGTGTCTTTTTTAACTGGCACAGAAAGAAAAGAGTACAGAGCTAGAACTGTGTTTAATCAGATGCTCTGGACTAACAATTAATGCAGTAAAAGCACCATCCAAGAAAGAACAGAAATATCACAGGAACAACCTCAGACTGAAAAGAGGCTTTTGTTGTTTTCTTTTTTTTTTTTTTTTTTTTTTTTTTTTTTTTTTTTTTTTTTTTTTTTTTTTTTTTTTTTACTTTTTTTCAGTTGCTGTTACTGATTTTTAAAGTCTGATAGTTTCAAAGACACTTCAAAATAATCTTCAGTACTTGTTCACACTATCAGAAGATATAAAACCTGATTTTTAGTCTCACTTATGTAGTTATAATTCCAGAGTAACTCCACTGCAGTGAGTGAAGTTAAACTTAAGCCAAACCAGTGAGATACAAGAATCAGGTTCATGATTACTGACCATGAAAAAGCTAGCTGCTTTCTCATTTAGAAGAATCAAGGAACAAGAAAAAAAGAAACATCTATTGATTTTGGATGCCTTCACATTTTTACACTTTCATCTTTAGCTGTTTTTAAGAGCCCTGATTTTCAGAGGTCAGATGAAGAAAAGTGTACTGAAAATCAGGCGTCTTTTAGTGCCCCACATTAGAAAATGAAGCATCCAAAACCACCAGCAGTTTTTGAAAATATTAGTCTTGCGGCTATAGGATCTCCCAAAACAGCTGCTCTGCCAGAACTCCAGTGGGCCTCCACAGGAGTTTTACCTGGACAAGCAAGGCAGCATCAGACCCAATTGCCTGTCATTATGTAGGTGCACTGAAGGTACACTCCGTGAGAAATTACACTTCCGTAAGAACTACAAAAGAAAACTCTGGCCCTGCCCCCATTTCCAGCACTGAGAATTTTGCCACTGAATCCAGTAGGAACAGGGTCAGACTGTCAGAAAAGTTCATATGTATTCTAGGGAAATAGAAGGCAGTATCCCTCATCTACTGGAGTTCAGCAGGAAAACTTCATGTATAAACATTGGCAGAGTTACTGAAAGTCACTCTGATCAGTGACTCAATTTCTGTTGGTGTAACAGCTGCATCTTTTTCATGTCAATTTCAACTGTAATTTGGGGAGATGAAGTGCATATACAATACTGTAATCTGGAAGATTTATATAAGGCAAAATGATCATTCATACATTTTCTAGAAAGAATAATTAAGGTCCACTTCTGGTATCACCAATAAGCGGAAATGGCTAATGGGTTTTTCTGACACCGCAAACTAAACTGGAAAGTTACCAAAACCCAAAGTTATGCAATTTTTTGGGAAAGGCTTGTCTGAGTTTTAGCAAATCAAAANATAAAAATCAAATAAATATGAAAACATATGTTCCATTTCTCATTTATCTCTCACTCTGTAGTATTAAGGAAAAAAAACCCAACAAAACAAAACACCATCACCAACAACACAAAGAAAAAGAGAAGCCAAAAACCCCCAACCCCTCCCCAACACCAAATAGTATGCCTGATGGGAAAATAACCATGCGTTCCTCTTCCTGAAGAACTAGAAAGAAAAGCAACCCAACTGCAAGGCAATGGAGGCATTCACTTCCAGTTCACAGTATTGCAGTTAGAAGTACAGTGAGGTCTAGGTAAGTGGTGGAGCAGGAGCTGCCTGGAGCAGGGAAGGAGGAGGTGTTCACATGACAATACAGCATTGACAGCGCTTTTTCTTTTGTGTACCTGGGGCAGCTTCCAAGGGCAGGCTCTCTTCCTTCCCCTCGGGAGAGGAGGGCTCTGTCGTGTCCGACAGGGGCCTGCCAGAGACCAGCTCAGCAGCGTTCCCATCCATGGTGGAAACATCAGTCACTGTCTTCTCCCGCAGTGACTTCTCGTCGTCTTCGTCGATCAGCACAAGCTCTGCCTTGATGGTCTCATCGTAGCCCAGCACTTTCTTTGTCTCCTCTTCATCATCGATGTTTTGGTAGCCCATAAATATCATTGTCACTGGCTGATCTGCACTGGCCTCTGGGGTTTCACCACCACAGGGTTTGTCTTGTGGCTGAGGGTTCACAGCACGTCCTTTGCTGGATTTGTGTACCATTTCCAGCTTTGCCTCCTTGAAGAGCATTTGCTCCTTCATATGGCTAAGGTTTCCATCGGCTACCACATTTCTGTCTGACACAGTCATTGTTTCATACCCTCCTTTTACACTTGATTGTCCAGCTTTTTGCATAAGTTCATCTACGTCCTTTGAGCTTAATTTATGTACTCCATTTTCTACCACTGTGCCACCAGAGTGAACCTCATAGACTACCTTGGAACCATCATCATAGACTTTGAATCCTCTTTGATGGGCCTCATCTGGGCCAACAGGTGAAGCAGAGACAATCTTGGTCTCTCCTGTCTGTTTGTCTTTCTCCACATTAATTTCCATGGTGCACAAAGCTTGAATGAAAACAAGAGAGGAAGTGCATGTTACAACAAAAAAAGCCAGTGATTGGTTAATTGCCAAACAGACAAAGAAAACTATGGTGCCCCTTTTCCCTACCTCCTGCTTCTAAAGGGCTAAGCGTTCTACGTTAGAGGTGGGATGCGATGCTGTGGGCACTACTACACTATGGCTTTTTGTGCAGGTGGAGGCTGGGCGTACCTGTGGCAAACAGGACCTACTCTTCCAGCTCACGCCACATGGAGCTGTCTCTGGTCAGCTAGGAGCACCAAGAGGTTAGGTGTAATTTAGACAAGGGGAGGTGACAGCATGCAGGTTGCCCTCTAACTTTCCATTCCAAACCTGCCTCAAAATTCAGAGAGAACCTCTCTACTCCCCTTTCTGCCATCGAACTGCCAGTTAGTTGGTAACAAGTTCTGTTTGCTGCAACACCCAGACCATTTAATTATCAATGCTTGTCCTTGCTTAACTCTTCCATCCGTGGCACTCAAAACATTTTAGAGGGGTGAAGAAATATTGTTTTTCTCTGTTCTACAGTGGGAAAACAAAATCACATGGGAATAGGGTAAATTCTCCCACAGATGTGTGGCAGGGCAGCTCTCTCAGCTTCCACACCAAGACATCAACGGTGACCTCTGCTTCCAGATTAAGAGAATGTACAAAATAGCCAAGAAGTGCTCCCTTGTTTATGTGAATTAAGCATTAATCACCACTGTGAAAGTTGAAGGAAAAGGTAATAATGTGCTGATTTTCAAAGAGTCATGAAACAACAGGTAAAAATGTGTGAGGGCTGTTGCTTTAGAATAGCAAAGGTTTTCTAGCAGTTAAGGATGTAGTAATGAGACGAAAAGTGTAGACCACACAGTAGGAATAGACAAGCAGTCTACTCCACTCCAACACCCATTCTGAGATATGATGACATATCACTAGACAGCTTTTAAAAGAAAAAATGGGCAAAGGTATCTCAGACTTTCCAAAGCGTTCATTTGTTTAACCATTCCTTCTATGCATATGAAGACATTTTGGCTCCCGGACAGACATCCACAGACATTTAATTACAAATTACCACAGGCACTGACAAGTGTTCGTGAAATTCACAGTGATCACTTTCATCAACAAACCTCAATGGTATAATCATGATTTATCTTACCTGGGGTTACCACGAACTGGAATGTTTGCTTTTTTTCCCTGATTTATTTTCAAGTGAGTAGAGAATATCCTTTCCCCAAGAACCAATGTAGCCTGGTATGTTTGTATTTTAAAAAGCTATTAATATAAAAAATTACTATTACTTTAATGTATTTCCTCAGTCTTTTTATTCAGACACAGTAGAATTACTTTTTCTGTAACCTTAAAGCAAAGTATTTAATCATCAATAGGAAATTTAATATGATGTGCATCATTATAGTGCCTATAGTGCTAGAGAGAGGACTAATGTGTTGGTGAGCAGGTGCATGCTGTTCTCTGTGACATGGTCTCCTCTGCCCTCTAGGAGTGCAGTCTGGTGGGCAAAATGGTTGGGTCTGGCCATCTGTGTGCTGTGTACATCTGCTCAGGCCTCGGCCAGCCCCGTCTGGACTGGTTAGGTCAGGTACAACACACATCACATGGCATGGAGCCAGGGGACAGAGATGCTGGTGGGAGAAGGAGCACTGCTGCCTCTGACAGCAATGCATTGCTCAAGGCTGGAGTGGGCTGCAGAAGTGCTGTTCTCACCTTGACCATTGCAACCTAGTGGACTGTCCCTCAGGACTGTGTTTCACCTCTGCTTCAGGATGTTTGTGGACTAGTTGTGTCCAAAGCTGTCGTGACCCTGGACAAAGGATGCTTATTTCCACAATGAAGTAGGGCTTACAGTTTTTTGATCTCCCTCCTGTGCTGGAATTTTCATGCCTGGCCATCCCACAGCAGCCTGGGCAGCCAGAAGGGAACTGTAAGGCTGAGAGCTGAGCTCTGCTCTGAGGTGGAGCAGCTGGAGACTGCAAGGCAGCTGGAGACTGCAAGGCAGCTGGCATGGTCGGAAACAGGAAATTAAGGCTGGAAATAAAGAACAAACTGTTGCCCCAGGGCTGGTAGCAATTAAGCTACAAACAATTCCTCTGAGGAACTGTGGCAGACAGCACCATGGTGCAGCTCAGAGAGCAGCTAGCATGGATCACTTGTTCAGGACTGTCTCAGCCCAGGAACTGGTGTGCAAGTGCCCTTTATGTCTTATCCAAGTGCCTCTGAAGCCTTTAATCCAATTTATATATAGTGATAATGAAACAAAGAGATGCAGGTACCAACAGTAACCCTCTAGAACTTTCTAGGTGCAGTTTCTCGAGGGGGAAGAAGAAAGGAAGAATAATTTTTTTATGGGCTTTGTGTCTAGGGTTGGGTGAGTGGGCTCTGAACATCACCTGACCTCAGCAGGGCTGCTCAGGCAGATATTGTTCAATAATTTTCCACATACAAAGGTAAAAACAGAGGATGGATAGCCTATGGTGAAGATGCTAAAACTGGCAGATTTCTGAGTCACCAGCTGAACTGAAGCTAAGCTGAACCATGAGGCAGCAAGAGCACATTCAGAAAATCATCTCTGATGAGCATAAGTTTCTGATTTGTCCTGAGCACGACAACCCAACAGAGGGGGCACCACCAGCCCAGCCACTAGCCACCTGCTACCTTCTTAGAGAGAAAGAGCACCCTGAACTCCCCTAGAGCTCCTGTACTTCTCTTTTTCTTTGAAAATTAAAAATATTATCCAGGGCATGGCTTTTCATTACAGACTTGTGATTTTCATGTGAAACAGTTGAGTGCCATGTATTTGTAGTGCAGAAGAGGATGCAATCTGCCTTGTTTTGATGCATAAATCTAGGTCACTATTGTGCATTAAAAGAAGGCTTGTACAGTGTGAATGGATTCAGAAACAGATAGCAAAAATCTGATAGTTAAATCATGTGGATCTGGGCACATTTGAGTTTGTGATATTGAGGAGCATGATCCTAGCAAGGAGCAAACACAAAGTCCTGAACTTTACAAGAGTGAACTTCCAACTGTTTAAGGAGTTGGCGAATGACATCTCCTGGGAAACTGTCCAGAAGGACCGAGGGGCTGACAGGGGCTGACAGATCTGACAAGGCTTTGAGACTACTTTTCTTAGCATGTCTATCCCAGTGTGTAGGAAATAAACAAAGTAGGCTGGACACTGGCATGGCTGAGCTAAAGTCACCTCCTCAAGCCAAAGAGTAAGAAAACAACATTTACCAGTGGAAGCCAGGACAGTGACCCAGGGACAGTACAGGAATATGGTTTAATGTCAGAGGTCAGGAAAACCAAGGCAAAACTGGAACAGGACTTGGCAAAGGACATGAAGAGTATCAAGAAGGAATTCTGTAAGTACCCAGGTTAGGAAAAAAAAGACCAAGAAGAATCTACTGCCCTTTATCTCCCTGCAAACAAGAAGGGAGAACTGGTGATGACTGATACAGAGAAGGCTGAGGTACTCAATGGGTTCTTTTGCCTCTGTCTTCACTGGATTCAGGCTTCCCAATGCTCTGAAGTACCTGATCCTCTGGGTGAGTGTGAGGGAAGTGAAGACCCTTGCACTGTAAGTGAAAAATATGTTTGGGATCACTTGATGAAGCTGAATAGCCACAAGTCCTTAGGACTGGGTGACATGCATCCCAGGGTCCTGAGGGAACTGGCTGATATTCAAGGCCAGGCTGGATGGAGCTCTGAGCAACCTGGTCTAGTGGAATGTATCCCTGTCCCTAGCAGAAGGGTTGAGGGAACCCAAACTATTCAATGATTTTATAATTCTGTGTTGTTGCCAAGCTACTCTTGATCAAATTTGAAAAGTCATGGCNCTGGATTGGGGCAATTCCAGATGTGGGTAAAGACTGGGAGAAGAAGTCATTGAGAGCAGCCCTGAGGAGAAGGACTTGGGGGTTCTCATGGATGAAAAGCTGGACATGAGGCAATAGTGTGCACTTTCAGCCCAGAGAGCCAATTGTATCCTGGGCTGCATCTAAAGAAGTGTGGCCAGCAGCTCGATGGAGGTGATTATCCCCCTCTACTGGGCCCCTACTCTATCCACCTGGAGTACTGCATCCAGGGCTGGGATACTTAGCACAAGAAAGACATGGTTATTTTTGGAGCAGATCCAGAGGAGAGCCATGAAGATGATCAGAGGGATGGAACAGCTCTCTCATGAAGATAGGCTGAGAAGGCTAGGATTATCCAGCCTGGAGAACAGAAGACTTCAGGGAGACCTTATTACAGCCTTCCAGTATCATTAAGAGGCTTATAAAAATGAGGGAGAGGGACTTTATAAGGGCAGATAGAGACAGGACAAAAGGCAATGGTTTTAAACTGAAAGAGGGCAGATTTAAATGCTCAGAGGGTGGTGAGGCAGGTTGCCCAGAGAAGGTGTGGATGCCCCATCCCTGCAAGTTTTCAAGGCCAGGCTGGATGGTGCCCTAAGCAACCTGATCTAGTGAATGGCATCCTGCCCATGACAGGGCAGTTGGAACTTCAGATAATCTTTAAGGTCCCTTCCAACCAAACCTAAAAATCTACAGTTCTATGTTTAAGAAGTGTTGCAGGATACATCTTTTTATCTACAATATGGAGTACTGACATGTAACAATGTCTTATCTTTGAGGGAGACTTTGGGCAACAAGTTCTAGCACTTCTTGGAGGATGCTCTCCTAGAAAGTTAACATGTGTGGTCCTTTCATATTTCAACTCTGGCTAATTTGCTTAAGCTTTTGACTCTGTCAACATTTTATTTTCATGTCTTCTACTGTGATTTTACTGCAGTGTTTTTAGATATTGGTGTAACATGGTTTATAATCAACCCAAGGACCACATTAAAGCTACTGGCTAAGTAAATGCATAAACATATGTGAATTTCTTAGAAAGCTGTTCACCAGTAAAAGGCACTACCATGAGAGAAGTGAATAACAGAAACTTGCTTATCTGCCTGTATGCATAATGTTTGGTTCTCTGTGGGAAAACCTAGCAGCCCAGCTTGTCAAAGTAGTTGCAAAATGAACTAACATTGATTCTAAAATACCTTTATTTAACCAAAGCATATTTACTGCAAAATGTGACCTACTAATAGAGTACAAAACTACCTGACAATAGAGTTGAAACTGAAAGCAGTACTTGAAGATGACAGCCACTTCACAAGTACAAGTTTTCTGCACAAGCTTTAATTACAGTGAAACATGATGCAGTGCTTCAGGACAAGATCCCAATGTGCCAACAGAAGGATCTAGATTTGCCTGTTTTTTTGTGGATTCAGAGGCTTTAAAAAACAAAAAAACAAAAAAACCAAAACAACTACTTACTTTTTGAGCCTGTTTTAAGATGGATGATTACAACCCACCTTTAAGAACACCTATCACACACACACCATACAAGTATCAAGGACTACATTAACAAGGCTTCTGAGTCATCCAAAAAATGAAAGAAATTACTACTTTTTTGCTGTCGACAAAATGGCACAAAACACACAGGAAAGCTTGCTTTAAGGACATATCAGAGTAAGCAGTGGTGGAAGGAAAGATTTTGGAATGGCTTGCAACAGAACGTATGGAAAAAATTATGTATTTCATAGCTGTGTACCGTGCCTTAGCTGCAGACATTGCTTTGCTATGTTTGCTAATCCATTCCTCAAGTAAGCCACCTTTTATCCCTTTCCTTGGGACACTTCTTAGGTAGCCACCAACAATTTGGTCTTGAATAGGGAGTACATTGTTTAGAAAAGAAGGATTTTGAAAACAACAAAAATGTACAGCTTCTAACAGTCTTGTTGTTATGTTTAAGACACACACTCAATCTGAAAAATAAGTGTTAGAAAATTCTCTGTATGACTCCAAGTACAAAGCAAGCCTACCTCTTCCCAAGAAGAAAGAATGGCATACAAAGAAGTATAAATTACATAAATATTTGAAGAATGTATGTGGTATTGTGAATGCCTGTCTGGAGTTGCATGGGTACAAGAGAGGACACAAAACCTCGGCCTAAAAACCATGTATTTGTACCAGCAGAGGTGGAAAGACTGAATGTTTCAATGTTTTAAAAAAAAAAAAGGATGTTTCCTATGGTATACTTGTATGTAGCTCAGCTACCTTATTTTGAGAATACTCACTGCAGTTCAAAAAGCCTTGACTTATTTATGAAAATACACATCAAGCAGTATTTCCTGGCATTTAAATGATATCGGGACACCAGACTCATTAAAGTAATATAACAAAAAGAGTTCATGGCTACTGGACTGGTATTATAATACTTTGTTCCTTGAGACTTACCAGCTACTCTGCTTGATCCGTCCCACCCAGGAACTGGCTCTGCTGTTCGTGAATAGAGGGTTGGGAGTTCAGGGATCTGGGAGTAAATGTAATTTACTGCATCTGGTGTCAGAGAACAGGAAACAGTTAGATTCGTGCTACGAGCCCCAGTGGCTTCATTGCTTAGACAGCAGAGTGTTGTCAGCCCTGACAATAGTCACTGGAGCTTTGTACTAGATAATTGGATCAAAGCAAACAAAGTGCAAAGTCACTGTCCTGTGATTGGTGTTCAATAGACTAGCTGAGGCAGGAGGGAATGGGTCCAGATGACTCAAACCTTATGTCAGATGAACACATAAAATTATTTGTCAGGAGGTTCTGGATTTATCAAGTCTGTGACCTTTAAAATGGGGGGTGGGGTGGGAAAGGTAAGGAACGAATCCAGTGTGATACCCAGAATACATGACATTTCAAATAGAAATATAAAAACCTAAGAATGCTAGTGTTGACTGAATAGGACAAGAAACCAGCTCTTTTGTACCAGTTGTTTCCAATATTACTGAATCAGAATTTGGCTTTTTGTTCGTAAAGCTGAAATTTAGCTAATAATGAAATCTCATATAGATATCGAGAGGGTACCTGCTTTGGTCTCCAGTAAGTATTATGCTCCTGCCAGTGCTGCAATGCCATCCTTCATTAACAAATCCTGAATTAGTAGAAAGCCATCTAAAATGATTGACTTGTTTCACATTTGAGATTATAGCTATTTATCATAGGCTAAATGTATACTTTAGAAGAGATATTAATAAACTTAAAAGTAGTTCCTTGGAGATATTTTGTGGCTGGGTTAAATATAACTAGCATTTATCGTTCTGCTTGAATTCAGTGCCTGAGCTAAATGCAGGCCTCAGAGGAGAGATGTGCAAATAACTGGCTTAAGGTTCAGGCATCAGACCAAAACAAAAAAGAAAAGAAAAAAAAATCACACTCTTTCCTATCAACTGGAAATGTTTTCAGGTTTGTATAGAAATGGTTAAATTATGTTCAAACATAAAATCCTAATTGGTGTGAAAGAGACCATCCTTTTTCCTCCAAGAGTATTTTGCCAGTTCAATGTATAATTTGTCAAGCCCTGAGTACTGCCTAGTCCACGTGTCAGGGTAGGAGGCAAAATCTCCCTTCTTTGAAGTCTCTTGTTGTTATAAGCAAGTGAGAGAGGTTGACCAGCACAGACCATAAAAGGGAACTGGTGAAATGAGAGAAAAAATTAAATGTTCTGTTGTAAGCTGCTTGACTGCATCTGGTTAAGGGAGATAGTTTCATCCCATTCTCTATGGGCTAACACCCATCTCAGAAAAAATACCTACACCTGCTAGCATCCTCAGGAAGGATATGATGTGCCACCTCTAATCTCAAAGGTTTTTTGGCAGGAAAATTGGACCTGATGTTAGTGAAATGGTTTTACTCCCATGGCAGTCAGTTGTGGCCACCAGTGCTGCTGAATTCAGAAAAGTAAGTCTTCAAGATGAAACTCCATCCCTCTGTGGACCACTGTAGCTAACTAGGGTAAGGAGTCGCCTTTCCTCCCTTCTGGAGTCAGAAAAGTATGGTACAGAGACACAGTGCAAATTAATTTAAACCCCCCACAAATTTAGTATATAAATGAATTCAATTTGTAGCAGATGGATTGGAAAAAATCGCTAAGCCTGTCCAGGGAAATGTTATTTTATTTCATATTTCAGGGGACAAACTTCAGATTTGGCAAATGGGCTTTTATAATTTCAATGCATACAGTATCCTCTAAGTTTTGTATTTTTAGCAGTAGAGCCTAGGAAAAATAATTGTTTAAGACACACAGCTGACTGAGCAATGGCCAGAAACAGCTGCTTTCTTTTGCAGAGTTACTTGCCTCTAATGAGAAATTGGTACAATGCTTGGTGCTGTTGCTCTGAGAAATATCACCAGCAAATGAGTAGGCCATTATTGAAAACTGAAGTAATTTCTCAGAACAAAGAAGTGGGGACTGTATTTCTGGTCCAGGGAAAGAAGGCAATTTGTGTTCTGGAAATAGCACAAACTTAGTAATTCTTCATCCCACAGAGTGTCCTTTTGGAGCAGGAGTTTCAGTACACACTCATCCAGTGACTGAGTGACAGATGTGCCACATGAGTTACATGTGCTTGTAATCAGTGCAGACTTGAACTGCTTAACTGAACATCCTTACTTCTTTTGCAGTCCATGAGGACCAACAGGCATGGCGAGGGTACAGTTCTCATGTGAGGACACTGCAAGAGGCAAAATTCTTTACAAATATTCATTTTTTCCCCAGTGTCTGTAGGGGGAATTGAGCATCCTTGACACCCAGCAGTAGGGAAAATCAGTTGTACAGCTTGATGGTGAAACTCTCACTTTGATGTGGTAGATGTCTGTGGACCTTAGTAAGCTGTTGTTTTTGGGTTTTTTTCCTTGTGTCCTGCTTTAGGAGACAGTACTTGGCTAAGGGTTAGATGCTGTTAATATTGAATGAGTTTAGAAACTTCTCTGTATGTTAATTATAACAAAATTTAAAAAAAATTAGCTTCAGGGCTCCAATCTGTCATTGCCATGAGAAGGGAATGCTGGGAGGGCAGTGCAATTCTCGTGTAGTTCCTTCTGAAGCTAGTGGTGGTGCCACATGGCAGAAGTGGGGTATTTGACTGCAGTTGGGGTTGGTTGATTCTGCCAGTTCCTGCCTCGTGTTGCTCTCTCCCCCACCCAGCCTCGAAACAAAGCAAATATGCTCATTTCCCTTTATCTCACTGGCAACAAGGTCTCTTTTGTTTAGTACCATTTAAAAAGATATAAGAGGCTAATTTTATAAATGAGCATTTTGTTCACATGAGAAGACAGAACATAAATAACATCTGAACAGACTGCACTCAATATCTTCATTTCAATCTTTGATAAGTTTTTAATATCTAAGGATGCCATAAAACAAGTTCTGTGTCTTTTTGTACTACTTGCAACAAAATAAAATTTAGGACTATGGCACTCTTCCAGGTTAACAGACAGACAAGTGCTTGGCAAAACACATGGGGCAAGGTAATCCTTCAAGGGTACCTGCACAAAGCTGAGCCTTCAAACTGCTCAGAATGGCTCCCACACAGTGGCTCATGGCCAAATGTCAGACGGGTTAATTTAACAAGGGCTAGATTGTCTTTAAAAAGTCTGATACCACTAAAATTAATGGTAATTACCACTTCTGCAAATACTGACTCCCAGGACACAGCTCTTCCACCTACAAAGCTCTCTGGGGCTGCATGGGACTGCATCAGGAAGAACAGTGATTACGGCCCTCCCACCATGTGTGTAAGAACACCAATGGAGGCTTCTGCTGGAAGCTGAATAGTCCGGCTCTGACTTACTGAATCATGCTTTAAACAAACAGACTTGGGGGTTAGGGTCCACAGCTTACACTTGTACATCCACAAGCAACATGGTGGATGAGTGCATCTACCAGAGCAGTCAGAAATGCTCCCCAACCCTTTCTGAAGGCAAGAAGCCTGAGGTCAGCCATCTCAAGTGCAGGTGTACTACCAATGTGTGTCATATGAGCAACAAGCAGGAGAAACCAGAGCCTTGTGCCCAGAGTGAGGGATGCCAGAGGAAACACAGAAACGTGGTGGGAAAACTCACAGGATGAGGACACCACAATAGAGAGACACAAGTATTTTCAGAAAGATGAGACAGGAAGAAGAGGAGGTGAAGTTGAACTTTATGTGACAGAGGTATTTGCATGTATAGAGGAGAGCTGTGGAGACCCTGCCAGTTCTACTTAACTAATGCCTTAGAGGGGTCATCACTAAGGAGGATGTTATGCACTGACCTCCCTGTCAGGATGATGAAGCCAACAAAACCTTACTGTGGCTGCTCAGTGAACTCTTGGGCCAGCTGAGACCAATCTTCATGGGTGGCTTCAATTACCCACACATTTGTTGGGAAAAAAAAATGTGCACATCCATCAGGTTCCTGGAATGTCTTAAGGACCCCTTGTTCCTACAGATGCTGGACCTGCTGACTAGGAGCAGCGCATTGCTACAATTACAAATTGCGGCTTGCAAACCCAGATATTATTTGACTTACACTGGTAGCCTAACTGCCAATGATACCTTGGATACAGTGAGCAAACATTGTGGAATTTAAAGTCCTCCTCAGGACACTGAAGACCAGCAGTAGGATCAAGACCTTAAATTTTAGAAGAGATAACTTTAATATGCCAAGAGCCTAGCTGTGAGAGATTCCATTGGAAGCATCCATGAAAGTCAAAGGCGTTTGTGAGTGGTGAGAGTTATTTGAAAGTGCCTGCTGAAAGCACAAGAATGGTCTCTTCTTAACAAAGGCAAAGGAAGAAGTCTAAACAAAAGACTTCCTGGCTTAACAATGAACTGCTAGGTGTAATTAAAAGCAGAAAAATGAGCATACTGGTTGTGGAAAGGCAGCCACTGAGCACCATGAGCACCTTGCTATGGGGTTATAGAGATGCAGTCAGGAAGGCTAAGGATCAGCTAGGACTGAAGCTGGCAGAAAATGTCAAGAGGAAAGGGTTCTTTAGTATTTGTGAGTGGTAAGCAGAAGGAAAGACACAAGACCACTGCTTAAAGAGTGCAGGGAAGCTAGTCACTAACTAATGGTGACAAGGCAGGTTTCTCAATACTTTTTTTGTCCATAAATACATAAACCCACACCCTGGGGTATAACGAAAATGCCTGATATTTTTGTAGGGAGACTGTCTATAATATTTGAAAGACACAGAGATCAGGGGATGTCCCTCATGACTAGAAGAGGGAAAAATTACATACCACAGGAATGGACCAAAAGAGGACCCAGGAAACTGGAGGCATAATGGTCTTACTTTGTCCCCATGGCAAGTGATACCATGAGTCCTCCTAGAAACCATTACAAACCAAATGAAGCAGATGATTGGGAGAAGCTATAATGGATTTAGCAAGGACAAATCATGACAGACTAAACTACTCACCTTCTACAACATAGTAACATCTTCTATTGACATGGGGAGAGCAGTGGATGACGTTTATTTAGACCTCAGCAAAGCTTTTGACACTGTTTCCCACACTATTCTCCTGGCCAAGACTGATTGAGTGGTGTGCGAGATGGGAAGGAAAGTGACTCACATGTCACACTCCAAGGGTGGTGATAAATGGTTTTTACTCAGGTAGCCAGAGGTGCTGTAATTATGGCAGCTCTAGATGGAGACTGAATTTAAAAGTTATCAAAAGCCTACAACTGAAATGAGCTGATGAATTTTTACAGGACATGTGGACAGAACTCTTCAAAGTGCTGTACTGGGCTTCTGTGAGGGTGTGCTGGTCTGTTTTGCTCTCGGGCTGCACAGCTGGTCAAGATCAGAGGAAAGAAAACCAGAACAGTCTCTAAACAATGTTCTGAGTAGTAAATAATTCAGGTCAGGTTTCCTAGACCACTTCTTGGCCAAATATATGCTAATATATACAAAATTCAAGCAGAGGTTTGTGCAAACTGTTTAATTACTGTAATTGTGGCTTCTGGATGTTGGCTGAAGTAGTAGCATATAGTTTGCATACAAATGGCCAAATATTGCAGAGGATGAATTTACCCCTGAGGCAAATTCAGCAGACAAGGGAGTTGCATCAGATCTTCATGTGCCTTTTATTTTATATATACACTGAGACATAGCATACACACATGGAGCAAGAGCTCTCTCCATTTGTTCATGATGTGCATGCAGCATAGCACTGCAGCATGCCTGGTTTTGACTGCAGACCTGAGCAGCAACAAATGATGTAATGCCTAGCATCATCTCAGACCTTGCTTAATGGAGAGCTTGTCAGCTGCAAGTTGCCGGAGCGCTGGCAGTCACAACTGAAGGTGACAGAGCCACAGCTCCCAGCCTCAGCACTTCTGCTCTACTTTCTCTTACACAGTGATTTATGAAGGCAGTGTGTTTGGAAAATGTGGAATTTGTGTTAATTGTGCCTGGATGGTTTCAAGCTCAGAAATTTTCACTGCCAAACACAGCTCTTTTTCTATGAAGGCTGTGAAGGACACAGAGCATCACTTGATCAGTCACTGGTGCTCACCACTACTTCCCTTATAGCCTTTGCTTGAACCTCTGTGGACTCTGAACATCCTCTAGTTGTGCTTCCTGCACACTCAAAATCTCTGTCACCACCATATAGACAGCACAAAATTATACACAGGAACGCGATGGTGAGATAAATCAATTTTTGTACTGCATTTAAAATAAAGGGACACAGAACATAAGAATATGAGATTTATGGAGTTGAGAGTCTTTCATGGTCTGGCAGCAGCTGAAGAAGTTGCCCAAACAGATCGTTGTTGGTTTGTGTCTGTATTTTACACAGCCTTCCTGGATTATCCAGTGGCTCCTACCTTTTTCCTCTGCAGCTTGTGTTGTCAGACAGACAACTGATCTGCAGCAACAGAGCAAGGTCTATGTGGTTTTGAAGGAGGGGAAAAATTATGGTACCAAAGTGCTCAGAGCTATGTACATGTTTTTTTCCTGCTCTGATGAGCTACCCTCTCAGACCACTGCCAGAGAGAATACAGGGGACTGGCTCAGCTTGGACCTTGTGAAGATGCAGGGCTGCATTGTGCCCGCAGTGGGAGAGCTAAAGGACAGCCTGCAGCCTCAGCCATCAGTAGAGGAGCAGAAGATAGGACTACCTAGGGGATGACCTGGCCCACCTCAGCCCACAAGGACCAGCTGCCAAGGGGAACAGATAAGATATATAAAGTAATGGTATAGAAGAGGGACAGGTTCACTTAGATGTAACCCCCTGCTCTATTTGCTTGCACAAGCTGCTCTCTTCTCTTTGACATATTTTTGCAGTTCTCTGTTACCTTTCAGAAATTACAAGCTGTCCTTAACTCTGACTCAGTCTGTCAGGAAGGGATCCACTGAAAGTAGGCAAAATCTGGAGAGCATGAGGGCTCCTTTTGAACCCAATGAAATACTACATTGCTACATACCTTCAGGGAAACACCACTTCATAATTGTTAGCTGGGGCTTCCTTTGGTCCTTTTGCTATTACAAGACACATGAAGAGGCAGACTGCACCTTATAGGAGTCATAGAAGCTCCTGAGTACTTTGGTTGATAATTCCTGCAGGCACTGTTCCTGTTTTGGAAACCTACTAATGACCATGCTGTAAATCTGCTCAGGTACAAAATACTTGCAATTACTACTTTGTAGTAACCAAGTTCAAGCCCTCCAGAAGGAAGGAAGACTAAGTTCTTACCATGGAGCATAATATCTGGGATTTTTTTTTTTTACAATAGCATTTAACAAAAAACTTGGATTATATTGCTAGCAGAGGTGAATATTTCTGAACTAGGTCTTTGACTTAAAAAAGGCCCTCCTTAGTAAGTAATATTAATCACCTGGAAAAGAAAGCATCAAGTCAACTCAAATACTACATAGTAACTTCCATTGTGTCCCAGTGTTTTAATGTTGGGATCTTCCTACATATTCCTCAGCTACATTCACAATACAGTTGACAGCAGCTGGAGGAGGTAGTCTTAACCTCAGTATTTTGTCAGTTCAAAGACATGCACTAAGAATGAGTATCTATACTTGTATTTATCTGCAGATGCCTTAGCATGACATCCTTCTGGGGTCCTAAGGTGGCACTACAAGGGTCTCTCTAGCTTCCTGGGAACCATGCATATCATTTCTTCCCTCAGACCCCTAAATTTATAGCTCAGTATTTAGACTGATCACACTTTGTATGACACTGAGCTAATGAGCTAGGAATTACTACATCCTCATCCAACCAAGTAAGGTTTTCTTTCTGCAGGAATCATGACATGGAGGATATTGTTCATCACTGAAGTAATCCATTTTAATAGTTGTTCCTCTATGTTAGGAATAGTCCTCACAGAATTTAGCTGTTTATGAACAGAGCATGAGCACATACAATGGAGAAGATTGACCACAGAGAGGTGAGAAGGAGTCTGCAGTGCAGGGCTACCACGTGGTAAAAGGGGTCAATAACACAGAAATTGTATGATGTCTGCTTTAAGTTATTCATGCTGTTCTTTCCCTTGGTGTGAGCATAAGAAGAGGTGGAACTCTGCCAAAGCAATGCTGTTTTACCACAATACTGACGTTTGTGCTTGCATTACAGAAATACCAAAGGAAAAGGTAATGGCTCTAGCAATAAATCAGAAACACACAATGAAGGAAAGAAACCCCACTCTTTAAACCTTTGCAACAAAGCTATAGTAACAACTCTTGTTAAACCAAAAGCTATACAATAATAAAAAGGCACTTACCACCATCCTGGTGGGAGAAACTCTGTGAAGGGAAAAAATAGGATATTTGGTTAAACCTTTTATGTTTTGGGTTTTATTTGCTTTACATCTTGAATTTTGTGCTAGGCTTGCTTTTATGGTTCTTTGGAATTTTTAAATGGGCAACTGTGGTTGTTGCTCCTTGGATTTTGGTGCCATCATAGACTGGGGGAGGGGGACATGGTGTAACTAGGTGAAGAGCTCTGCTTTGTGTTGCAGCCTGTAACGTTTTGAAGTAGCATTTGTGGCAAATGATATTATCTCTGGATGCCACAAGAGCAGGGAAGTTTGAAATACCTCTCAGGACCCTGCTGACATCTTTAAGGGGGGCTTAAATCTCACATGCTTTCCCTGCAGATGAGCTAGGGAGATAACCTCTGAATTCCCTCTTTAAAAAAAGCTGGGATGGAAGGGGAAACCCAAATAACCCAATTAGAACAGACCTGATGCCACTGTGTATTTTCTAGTCTTGTTCACACTGGTTTAAGCTATGTGCTCTGCAACTGCCCTCAATCTTTCCTTAAGTGCATGAGTTACACCTGCTGCTTCCAAATGATATTGAGAGTACACTTCAGTTTCAATCTGTACCCAAGTGTCTTTTTTTTTTTTTTTGTTAAATACCTTTTGCAAGTTGTCAAAGGATTTCTCAGTCTCCTTTAGTTTCTCCAAAATTATTTGTTCTTTGGCAGATATTTGTGATTCTTCACTTTCTAATTTCTGTATTTCTTGTTCCAGTCTGTGGAAGAGATACAGACATGCACATACACACAAAAATAAAATGTAAAAATTAGTTCAATGAGAGAGAGTTTCCTAGGTATTAACTGGCATTTCAAATGTCATCAGAAACAACTTTGGCTCTTACTATTCACAACTGATTTCCTAGCACATGAAGGGCACACGAATTATTTGTGAAACAGACAGATCTATTTACAGGAAAAACAGTGATTGTCTTACCCTCTTCTGCAAAAGCATATACAGATTAACTAAAAAACTTCAGTATCCCTTCACTACAAATCCCCTAACATCTCTGATTTTTACTTTCATTTTAGAAATCACAGTGCAGGATATAACTACAAACTGCAGTAGTATTTAGAAGAATAAGTGTCTTCTAATGTTTCCGTGCTCCAGACAATGAAACTGGAAATAGATGTTGGAAACTGGCAGTCAACCAGTTGTGTTAGGAGTTTCTCCTGAGCCCACACTTTGCCCACTCCCCTTTGGGATTTCTGTCTGCACTTTCTACTGTTACTGCATGACACTGGGGTCCCCAGAGACTTTGTGTAATAAAATACATGGACTGTTTAGAAAATAAACTTACTCTGCCGGGCAGTAAACACACAGCAGTCTCATTTCTCTTGTCAAGACCTAGTGCCTGAGACCTCATGCCTTAGGATGTGTTGATTATGATTTGAGATACAATTTTATAGAGCTTAGATTCTCCATTACTTTAACTCAAACCTCCTTTTATTGACATGATTGATGCAGATGCAGGAATATTCCCTCTTTTCCCCCACTCTCCTCTTTTTATGGGTGCCATTGTCTTTATTTTCTTACTTTAAAAAAAAAGAAAAAAAAAGAAAAAAAAAAAAAAAGAAGCCAAGATGAACACATTTGGACAGGGATAGCTACCTAAAACTTCCAGCCTTCATCAGCTCAGGACTCCACTAGAACTTGTTCAATGAGAGAGCATGAAGAATGTGATATAGGGAGGAAAGAAGGAATCACTTCTTTGAGAGACCTGACAGGTTGAGTTTCTTATGAAATTCTTGTGCTTAAATATAGAAGCAGGGGTCTGTATAACTTCAGGCACCCACCTGAGAAATTTTTCCTCACTTTTTAATTGTATGATGATGAAAGATTTGTGCACTTACTGATAATGTGTTTCAATAGAGAGAGAAAATTATCACAGGCTCATGTTGTTGCAGAAGGAAAACGGTAGATTTTGCTCTGCTGAAGAATGTGAATACTTAATAGTCTCAGATTCATGGTGATTTGTTGAACTGCCATTAAAGGTAACACCCTCATCACTACGTTAAAATAGCTTAATTACAATAATTTTAAAATGAACTCTTGGAAAGTACTGCTTCAATCCATTTGATCTTTCCTCCAAAATAATATAAAACATAAAACATAAAAAAAAATTGTAACTAAGTATTTTGTTCTGCTGCAAAGGAACAATTTTATACAGGAAGAATATTCCTCCTTATGTTGTGATTCAGGGAGAAATTTCCAAAATAACCTTTTCTGTATTAACATTTTTATCTTGATTTTTTAAAATACCTAGTGAAGTGGATAATTCATTTGTCACTCAGGTGAGCATTTGCCACACTCTTGCTAAATTAAAGAACTTAGAAGTCAATAGCTAGGTGCTTTATTTTCCTTCTCTATTTCTTGGAATGATTTGTAGATTCATGTACATTTGTACCTTACTGATAAAGACATTTGAAATATTTTGCTGTGAGGCCTGGTGAAAATAAACTGTGAAGGATAAGTCAGGGTTTACTTGTATATTTCTCTTCTTCCCCAGTGAGCAGTATTTTCAGGATGCAAATTCTGGAAACTAGTAAATTTTGCTTGCTATATGACATGGAAAGAGACCCAAACATGGGAGTATGTAGAAGTCAGCAATAATAAAATACAAGGAGAGGAAAGAAGCCCTTTTTCTTTCAAATGAAGTGGACATTAGTAAGTAGTTTATGACAATGAAAACTCTGAATATATGAGGCAATTAATATGCTGCATGGTTATAAGGAAGTAAACTCCTTGTAATTTGGGGTCTTCATAAGTCACCATTTTTCTGTTCACCAGCTCAGATTGGAGGTTTGTCATTAATTGCTTGGTCTTGCAGAGAAAGTTTGCTTTTAACATGTGCCTGTGTGCACTTGCCCATGCACAGATAGCACCTGATTTGATTTATATTTTCTTACTTTCTGACTGCTTGCTTTTTCGGTTTTAACCCTCCTGGAAACTTCCTCAGTTTCTGCTTCCTTCGTGCCAGCCAACACTCACCATTAAAATGAGTTGGGCAGATGAGACATTATGTTACTCTGTTTTGACAAGACATCTAGTTGTTCTGATTTTTGTCCTTGTTGTTGGTTTTTCTCTTTTAGAAGTGATACTGACAACAACTTGCTATAGAGGAAAAGGATGGAGACAGAGCTACCAGGATTTAGATGAAGCTCTTAGGAACAGAGATCTTCTGTGTGACACTGAAGAATGCAAAAAACTCATCCTTTGGAGGTACATTGCCTTTTCCTCACTGAAATCAGTACAGGTAGACTGAGTGTCTCATAGGCTCTATGTAGAATGCAGAAAAAAATGCAGGGAAAATGCAGATAATTCAGCAGAATGTACCTCTTACATAGCACAGGAGTCGTATACCAGACATTGGTATCCACAGGAGACTGCTTTTTACATAATTTCTCAGTTTTATATCACTCTTATTTGTGCTCTCTAGGCCTAAGAGTTGAGGCATTTCTGCTGAGATAACAGAAATACTCGACGCCAGAGTTTCTATGTGAACTCTTGTATATATTCTTGGGTACACCACTTGGGTACAACAGACCTTGCTGGAAAATCCAGACCTAGAGTCCTCACCATTTCTTTGGGCTGTCTTTTTACATGTGGTCCAGCAATGCAAAAAATTAAATCATGCAAACTGAAGGTTGCTTTGCATGGCTTATTTTTTTAGTGAGTTTCATATAATCAGAATTGCTCAACAGTAAGGACAACTGCCTGCTTTTTTGATAACAACACACAAAAGAGTCACGTAAATTTGGTCTGAAAAATAAATGTACTAGTATCACATCTGTTTTGAGCAACATGTTGTATAATGGCTTAAACAGCAATAAATCCATTCAGGGTGCACATGTACACATACAATTATATATACAAAGTCCTTACATTCTTCCTGTGTAAATCCGTTAAATATCAAATAATATCCTTTTCTTCTAGCTCAGGTTTAAAAGGATATGCCTTAATTGTCATTTGACACCTGGCAAGGAAACGCTGTAATTCCCTTGTTCCTTAGCAGACTTAGCAGATTTTGGGCTGCCCTTTGAAAGATGGCCACAACAATAAAGCCAGTTACATAAACAACTACAATATCTGAAGTGCTGTAGGGAAGAAAATTAAGAAAGAAAATGCAGATTCAGATGAGGCAGAAGTGGTATAAAATAGACTGTTAGTATTTCTGCTTCGTTGGCCCAGCAGTTACCTGATGACTGAGATTTGCTAAACTGTTTATATAAGAAGAAAATTGGGTCAGAGAGTCTGGGGTTGCTATGGCAGGGGTTTGTTTCAGTGATTGTATTAGAGTCCTATTTTCCCAAATACCACAGAAACAAATGGGAAATTTTGTCACTCAGAAAGCCACACCTGCCTTGTTCCTTGTCTGTCCTGCAGCTTTCCCTAATGGATGGCTGCCATAAGCATCCAAGAGTGTAAGAGGATTTTCAGGGGGGGCTGTTTGTATAAGCTAGGAAACTAAGTGACTTTCCTTCTCATGTTAGCAATGCTGCCCTGCTATGAAGAGGAAGGAACCACAAGCAGCTGAAGGGATGCTGTCTTTTGGACAGTGTTTTGCTGTCATTTGGTGGACCTTGGTTCCTTGGTTGGTAACACCACAGGCTTCTAGGAATAAAGGCTGGAAATGACTTTGGGAAGTTTCTAGCCCAACCTCCTGCTCAAAGCAGGGTCAGCTATGATGAGACCAGGATGATCACAATTTCTTCCACTTGGGTCTTGAAACTCCTGAATGATGGAGAGAAAAAAATATATTTTAAGGCTACTTACAGGCCTTTTCTTTTAACGTCTGTAGCTATCATGCCTTACAAAATTCAGATCAGAACCTTACAGTACTGCAGGGGAAGGAGATGCATCAGACTGATAAAGGAAGCGTGGTCTGTGTGTTTGGTGGGATTTTGACCTGAGCACTACCTGAGTGTAGACAAGGCAGCCAGTGCAGCTTCTGAGAAGACCAGAGGCAGAAACAGCACATGAAATCTCCTGCAGAGATGCAGGGATAGGGACTACAGGAGCTGTCAGGTAGGACAGAATACTGTAATGTAGGTCACAAAAAGGGGAGTTTAGCAGGTGAAGAGGCAGAAGGCGAGATCTGGGGCTGTGGTATGTGTACATGTGCATTTACATTTTAGCACTCAGTACCCAGCAAACATTATACTTGGATAGAGGACTGTTTTGTGCTCCAGTCTGAAGGTGTTGATTGCACTTTCCCAGGTGAAGGATTTCCTCCTTGTCTTCTGTTTCCCACACTAAGATGTTGAAACCTGGCCTGTCATTTTCCTCTTTGCTTAAAAAGAGAGGCTGTTCTGGCTCGAGGTGCCTGCCCTCGGCCCCGGGAGAGACCCAGAGCATGGTCCCATGGGGCATTCACAGAGAATGCAGATGCTGATGCAGAGTCACACTGGTTTGTAACAGGAACACACAAATCCTAAGTCAGCAGAGCTATGCCTGAAGAAAACAGCCTTCTCCATCCAGCTAATGAACTCCAGCAGACACGTGACTTCTAGAGGTATCTACATTTGGCTTAGCAGTGTTTTGTTTTTCAGGGTAGGAGGGTAACAGCATTATAAACAGGGAGAACAGCTGCAGGTTTATGGACCAGTTTCTTTAGCCTGTGCTAACTATGCATTCTGGGTTGTACCTGAGAAATACTCATGCAATTTCTGCAGTGAAAACAGCAATGTAATAAGAATTATGTCTGCAGCATACACACTGGCATGTCAGTGGAAAAAAGAACATTCATCAGGGCTAATAAGGAAAGTATACAAGTATTCAGAACTTAAGAGAAAAACAGGAAAGACCTAATCACAGTAAACACTTGAAGGGAAAAGGTGACGGATGCATATGTAGAGTGGGGGATGGTTCAACTTTAACTGATTATTTTGCTATTGCTTGAGTGAGACCATAAATCAAATTGATATAAAAGCCACAAGTAAGATAGTAACAAGTATCAGGTCTCAGAGCTGAACATCTTGAGGTGTTACAGCAATCACAAGCAGAACACTGCAACAAACCCCTGATATTTACTGAGCAGAGAATTAAACACCAAGTTTAGAGACAACTGTGCTTGCCTGAAGGGATGAAACTGATCTTTGCACAAACTCTGTGCCTGTCTCAAGGATTTTGCCCTTAGGTAGCTTTGGACCACACGTCAAAACTAGAAACTGGAACTTTACATGTAAGGTTCACTCTTCTGGAAGTACTGTGCCTTCTGCAAAAGTGCACTGGGAAAAATGCTCCGCTCCATGGGCCTCTCATTCCTGTTTCTTTTTGGGGCAGCAAGGTACCTATTAGCTCACCCAGGATCAGAACAACCTTGGAAAATGAACTTGCAAGGGCAAAGAGCGCCCCTGAAAGTCTTTTAAACCAGCACAACTGGATCCCGGTCCAGCATCTCAGCCCTTGACAAACCTCCTATTACCTGTATCAACTGCCAAGCATCAGCAACCTGTCTGTAAGCCAACAAGCCCATGAAACTGGAGCCAAAATCTGCATGCTACAGCTGTGAACTGTACCCTCTGTCTGCTGTAGGGGAGGGGGAAATCACTGAATCATCTTTGGTTTAGTTTCCACTTTGGCTTAGTTTTCTTAACAAACAGCAGCAGTTGTGCTGATGCCAGTGGGACCATTTGTGGATCACTCTGTATCAACACATAGCCAGTGCTGATGGCAAAAGACTTGATGATTTCAGGTCTGTTGCAGGCTGAAATGGATTTTCAGAGCTGAGTAATTCACTGCCTCTTAGTTTAGTCTTTTTGCTGTGCTCATCCTTTCTTGAACAGCTCACTTTCAGAGGAAAGCTAGAAAGGCACATCATATGATTTTGAACAGGCTGTTGTTTACAGAGTGCAGCTGAAATTCAAGAGCAGCAAACTTAATTAACATCTTTGAAAAGGCAAAACTTCTGTGACTGGAAAACCTGGGAATCCCTCATTGCCAACTAGTGCTTGGATATAAGATTCAGGCATGATGCTGAATGAGTTGCTCTGGTAGTCCATATGAATCTTGCTGAACAGATGATAAGGGAAACAATTCCTTCCACCTGAAAAAAGTTGCATCCCAGTATCAGCTGAGGAACTTGAGAAGTAAAACTCCACAATTCACTTTGCTGTCAGAAGTAAATATGTATATGCACACATACACAGAGAGAGCAGCATAATGATATTCTGCATCTGCCTGGTGTAGGATGGGGTTAATCCATGTTATTTTACACAAACCAAGGCGACCAAGTCAAGCACTGGCCACAGAACTTCTTGAGCTAACCATGATGAGGAGGAAAACACAACAACCATTACCTTGACTTAACTACTACAATGTTGCCTGCTCTGGATGTAGAAGACTTAATGTAATGCAAATTCTTCGACCTGGAATTGAAGAAGTTATACAATTGAGTCCCTTTCCTTGCCAAATCAACACTGTTTGCATATTGACTTTTGCCTGATACAGCATTAAATCTCCCAAATATGGGAACCTTAAGCACTCTGGTGTGACTCTTCCTTTAAGTGAAACAGCTTTTTCATGAGCTGCTTTTTCTCTCCTTAAGATGTTATCTCAGCCTAGTATGATTTTCTTATATCACCGTAACAGAAAACTTTTTGCTCTTATGGCACTTACAGCCCACACTTGTTTTTGGACTTTTACCAGTGTAAACCTTTCTAAGCCCAGTTCTTCCAGTATTTTTCAAATGGGAGATGTCTCCAACCCCGTGTGAGATTGCAATCTTAAAAAATTCCCACTGACTCAGGAGATGGCAGATCACTGACTGGAAATCAGTGAATCACTATGCCTTGGATGCTTGCCCTTAGAGCAGAGCACTACATGGCTTGACCCTCCTTTGGGAATGGAAGGGGAAAAAAGTTTAAAAAAAAAAAAATCTGTTCTGAACCCAGTCCAGTGGCCAGTGATCAAAGAGGTGAAAGAGCAGAGTCTACTTACTTTCTCTGTGTGCTTGTAACAGAGTGTTTGGATCAGACAGCTCCTGTTTGTGCTCCTGACCAGGCTCCAGACAGAACATGGCAGATCTGACCAAGTGCCTGATCAGTCAAGTAAACACCCTGGTATCTTAACCTGCCCTGGTAGCATCTGGCTTATGAATCATCCAGCCTCTGGAGCACTTGTGTTTAAAAGAAATGGCACAAATGGTTTCTTGGCCCAGCCAGGTAAGATGAAGATGGTTATTTTGGCTCTTCCTTCTGAAGTTGGGTTTTCTCTCTCCTCTTCACCATTACTCTCATTTTCTTCTTCATACCCAGATCCAGGTTTCCTGCCTCTGAAGCTTCACAGACCAGTGTCCAAAATATTAAGGCATACAAAGTAAGAGCCACAACTGATAAGAAATGCTTGGCCTGCATAGAACCAGACATGCAGATCTCTGTGTCTGGACAGACAGGTAGTCACATCAAAAAACAGACAGGACTCACACTGCAAATACAGAGGTGCATCATCTGTGGTTCATTATTTGATACTCACTGGGATGGCAGGAGAAAGACAAGGATGATAAAATAGCCATTTGAGAGAGGATATGTGCTTTGCAATTGAAAGAACATGACTCAGGAAAGACACTGAATCCTGCAGAAACCTGCTTGTTTTCCCATGGCTTTAAGTAAAGTTGGCAGGATGAGCACCAGGACAGATGTCCTGGGATGTCTGAGGATGCACAAAAGTACAAGGGACAAACATACCAGTGTGGCTTTTGGTCATAACATCCTCTTGTGTTGCAAGACGTGGTCCTGGTGAAGGAGGGTTTGCAAGCACAAAATCCCCAGCACAAAATCCCTGTACAAAGCAGCATGCACCCAGAGACTAAAAAAGCAGCACAGGTGTGGCCAGCCCTGTGAAAAACAGCTTGTTGGCTCGACGCAGCTATGCACATGAAATTTGTTTAGGTTTAGCAACAGATGCCAGCAGTTCAGCTGTACAGTGGATTGTGTTATTTATATCTTGGGAGAGATCCAAGAAATAGAGGGAGAGCAATTGGGGGATGATGGCTGAGTGCTCATTCTTCCATCGTGCAACAGTGCTGGCTGCTGCAGTTACCCAAGGTTAGCGCAGATGTACGACCAAAATGAATGCATGACCTTATGCAGTACCCACACCACAAGCTGCTAAGAAAGGAGGATGTTTTTCTGCAATTCCTGTACATGGAGATGCACACTGAGTTACCTAGAAGCAGTTACAGGGAAGGCAGGAGGCCTGGAAAATTTCCACCATCATTTTAAGTGCAGGGAAGTTAAGCAAAAAAACAAGCCTAAAAGAATTTTCTCTGAACAGATTTCAGCCTCCCATGTGCAAACTGGGAATACACCTTTTGTCTCTAACTTACAGTGTCAGATGAGAGACGAGCTGCTAAGGCTCATGAGGGGCTCAGGACAGAACATGAGCAAGGCAAAGATACAGAAAAAGAACTGGGGGTGCTGGTCAACAGCCATCTGAACACGAGCCAATAGTGAGCCCAGGTGGCCAAGATTGCCAAGGACATCCTGGCCCGTATCAAGAATAGCAGGGCCATCAGGCCCAGGGCAGTGACTGTGCCCATGTCCTTGGCACCAATGAGGCCACATCTCAAGTCCTGTGTTGAGTTTTGAGCCTCTCTCCCCAAGAAAGACATGGAGTTCCTGGAGCATGATCAGAAAAGGGCAACAAAGCTGGAGAAGAGTCTAGAGGGAGGCTCAGGGGAGATCTCACTGTTCTGTACTACTACCTGAAAGGATGTTGTTGTGCAGGTCGTCTCTTCTCCCAGGTAAAAAGTAAGAAGGCAAGAGGAAATGTCTCGAGTTCTGCCAGAGGATGTTTAGATTGGATACTAGGGAAAAATTCTTCACTGAAAGGGCTGCCAAGCATTGAAACAGGCTGACCACAGAAGTGGTGCAAGCGCCGTCCCTGGAAGAGTTCAAGAGACATATAGATGTGGTGCTTAGGGACATTCTTCTGAAGGAGCTACAGCAGAAATGCCAAAAAATTCCACAAGTTCAGAGTGCAGGCAGTGCTGCACTGAAAAGCAGAACACATGGGAGACTGGGTTTAAAGGTAACATCGTTAGCTAGGGCTGGAGTCGGTGTGTTATCTTCTGTCTGGACCTCAGGTCTCTGCAGCTCTTCCTCAACTATCTGTTTTGTCTCCCTGAGAGAGACCTGGGGAGGTGCTCTCTGTGCTCCCATCTGCTCTTTGCAGGAGCTGACGAGGGTCATGGACAGCAATTCTTGCAGAGTTGTGCTTCTCATCCACCCATGGGCTGCTGCAGTGAAGGGCAGGGGCAAAGGGGGCAGATCAAGAGTTGTGCCTGGCAGAACTCAAGAGCACACCTAGAGCGAAAGACAATCTTTTTCCTGGTACAGGCTCTTTCTTTTTCTGTCTCTCCTCTCCTTTCCTTTCTCCCCCTTCCCCTCCTTCTTTTCTTCCTTAAATTCCTGCAGAATTTATTCCCACTCAGACTTCTCCTGAGATTTTTTTTTCTGTTTAGAGCACTGGCTCCATCCAAAGACAGTGGCAGCATGTTCTCTGTTCCTGGGAACCAGGACTTCACTCCTAGTAGAATTCCCATTTGGGCTGTTTGTAATCCCTCCCTGCTCTCACCATGTTTAGCTTTTAGCAGTATAGAAGCACATGCAAGTGAGTCTTTCATATGGCAACGAAAAGATGTTGCGGGTATTAACTAGAAAAGCAGTGTTGACAAAAACAGCAATCATGGGCCATAGCTATCTATTTTTATCCTTGCTGTAGCCTCCAGCAAATCATTTTGCCTCCATTCTCCCATCTTGATCTAATACATTTTGCCAGTCCTATAGAGCCCAATTGTACATCAGTCCGTGCTTATCCCTAGTAGATGTCTTAGCTGGTATTATTAATTATACTCACTGTACGTGTGAGATTTCCATGATTTTGGGTTGACTTGACTCATATTTACTGCTAAGAACTGCATGGACTTTGTAACAGACTTCTGGTGCAAACAAGGGATTATTTATTTGCCTCTTGTTGTGGTGGCTTAAAATGGAACATGGTGCTTACAAGCCTACTTGTTGGTGCAAAAAGCATTGCCCAGCATACACCATTCTGACCTGAGGTACACCATGTGATTGAATTTAGTCTGAAAATAGTACTAAAAATGAAAATCAACCCCAGAAAATTCAGGCTGAGAACATGAAAACCCAATCAAAATTTTATAATGGTGGGATTATCCTGTTGTCCTGTGACTATTAAAGCACAACTACCATAAAAAGCTGCAACTGTCAGGGATCCCATCTGCCTCCCTTTGATGTTTCTGAACATACTTTTCCCTGCCTTTTCTGCTGTGCTTTAGTCATGACTGCCTGAACCTGTAAATGCCCTCAGCAGTCCTTGACAAAGGAACTGGATGCTACGAGCAGTTGACAGTCTGTGTGCATCAGACACTGAACTTTACTAGGTCCCTTTAAAAATTCCCACATTATATGACCCTCACAAATACACAAACCCATTCCCCTGCACTGCTTGCCAATAGGGACAGAAAAAGAGCAGCAGGGCAGGAAGGGGAACACCCAGTAGGAGCTGTAGCTTGTTTTGTTTGTTTCTCGATACAAACAGTTTCTTGGATCTGAGCTTTGCAAATCTCTCCTCTGCTGTCATTCAGTTACAGGAACTCACAGTTCATTTTTCCAGGGTGAAGGCTGATGTGAGGCAAGGAACATGCCCCATGGGAACAGACAGACTTTATGCTGGGAGCAATGAGAGATGTACCAAGCTGCTGCCACCATGAGCATGATGACTGAAGTGTCCTGATGCTGCTTCATCCATCTGATTTACCTTAGCGCTTTTACGTTGTGCTTGTTTATTAATTTGTGCTGGGCAGCAAACATGCCCATGTTCCAGAAAGCCACTGGAATAAATGTGGCTTCACTGGGGAAAGGTTTTACCCTGGTGGGGTAGCTCCAAGGTTATCCAAAGTGCTCCTGCTGAGGCAAATCAAGCCAATCAGGAAGCCCCCAGAAACTTGGGCTGTGTTTGGTTTGTTGTTTCCACCCTTAGACATTTCCTGCTATTGTTCTTGTCATTTTCTTTGAGTGTTCACTGGGCTGGTGGGTGGTGCTGCTGCTACCGGCAGGGGAGGCCTCCGGTCCTCTTGGGCACATGGAGAGCTCTGTGCCATTCCTTTCACAGACTCCCAGCACTAATTTCCGGCATGCAAGTTCAGGGAAGGTGGGCCTGTGGTGGTGACTGCATCTCAGAGAGTAAAGCACAGTTCCTTTTCCCATTGGCTCTTCTCAGCTGGACAAGAACAAAATCATACCATAAAATGATGAATGAATTCCAGGTCAAGCCATTGCTACCACTCCCTGGAGAAGGAGAAGGTGGGTGGGTAGGTGGAAGCAGCAAGTCCACAGCATCCTGGAATCTACACAGAGAGCTGTGGAAATACTGACTATATGCTAAACATTAGTGGCTCTAGTTTTATGTCTGCCACCTAGAGCCTGGCTTTCACTTTCCAAGGGTACAGGCTTTCATCTACAATGATCTAACCCCACCACGACACTAGAGAACCAGAGGAGCTGTAACTATCCAGGCCTTCCAGACACAGTGCCTGTATCTTACTGAATTTCATGATTAATTTTTTTTTATTTCATTAGGTGCCTCTCACAAGTGTCTACCTGCAGTGTGAAGGACAACAGACCTGAATGCTGCACTCCCTTGGGTGCTGTTTCAGTCTCAACTGGAAATCACAGCTAGCCAGTTCCTAGACCCTCTCAGCTGCTCAGGTAATGGTGAGCACATAGTTGGATTTCATGTACAGTGTAAGACAACTTTCTGTGCTGTGGAGAAATTGTAAGATTGAATTTGTCCTTGGACAGCATCTATAATTCTGAAGAGAGATCCCTGGAATTGTGTTACTGCTGAGCTGCAGTGGTGAATAGAGCCAGCTACAGAGCTGTGTGAATGAAGAAATGAGTGGGAAAATCACTTTGATATCACTTGAGGCTCCCTTTTCCAGCCCTTTGCTCCACATAACCTAACATCAGCCAGACCTGAGTCATTGCTATCTGAACCTTCGCAGTGTTGGACCGCAAATAAAAAGAAAAGGAGAGCGTGTTTAATAATGTGACAATGCCTTTCTAGTCCCCCTTACTGGCTCATGAAAACTTGGAATGAAGAACAGTTTAAACAGTGGAATGCTGAAAAGTTTGCCTTGACTTTGTGCTGCATGTTTGTGGTAGGAGTCAGCTGATGACTTCCTGCCTGCTTGGGTCTCAGAAGGGTGAAATTCCTGACCCCAGACTTCCCCAGAGCTGCAGAGCTTCAGAATCAGGATAAAGCAGACATCTGGGCTGATTTGGTTCAGTGGAGCAAAAACCAGCCAGTAGAATATCTGTAGAATGGGATGGGCTTTAAAAGGGTCATAAATCTTTCTTTTTAAGAGAACTTCTAAAACCATGGCAGGGTCCGTGTTTTGATGATTGACCTCAAGCTGATCATAGCAGAGAGGTGGCACAGGACTGTCTTTCTAAGGGTAAATGTCAAAGAGGAGAGCCTCAAAGCACCTAACAGTGTGGTAACTCCCTATTTTGCAATACATTACTTTGCAGTTGGTTCATTATCCTTTCTGCAGCAAGCTGAAGAAAGCCAAGTATAGCCTGATGGGCTCCTGACTGTGATCCCAGGGCTAGCTGATCATGAGAAGATAGTTCACCTTCTGTGGTTTCAGTGCATCTCAGGACTACAAAGAACCTCCCTCACACAGGTCTCCTTGACTGTGCAGACCATCTCTGCACCTGGAATGGTGGTATTGAGAGATGGGCTAGCAAGGGGAGATGGTCCATGCCATATCTCTAGAAATTTCTGCTATGTAACCTGAGAAAAGAGGCTAAAGTTTTGCCAGGGTTTCCTGAAGTCTAAATGGTTAATTTTGTCTGGTTTTGAGTCTCACAGTCTTCCTAATGTTCAGAGATCCTGGACTGGAGAAAGCCTCAGCTGAGTTTTGGCAAAACCATGAACATTCTTGGTCTTACCTGTACAATTGACCCTCTTGACTCTTTTCTGTGCCTACCAGGTTTTTTATGTTGGTATTTGAACAAGGCACTCAAATAAAGTAAGTTCTTGTAAGAATGAGTAATAATAAATGTGAGACCACTGCAAAAATCTGCTTGGGTTTACAGCACTGATAGGTCATTTTAATTTACTTTGTCTAAAACATGAGAGCAAAGGCAAGGACTTCACAGATGTCCATAGTATTGGGAAAGCTGGGGCAAATTTTCCAGTTTACTTCACCCTCAGGACATGGGAAGTGAAGAAATTACTGGCCAGTTGCAGGTTGCAGAAGATGTCTCTAGGTGCCATCTGAGATGTACAAAAACAGCTTAAAAGCAGTAAAGGTGCTCTTGAAAACAGGTATTTTTGAAAGCAGGTACTTTTGAAAGCTTGTCTCCTGTGATATCCATGGCAATTGGTGTACAGTCATGAACACTTTTCCAGCTTTATTGTTTGAAGGGTCTTCATCTATGAATGTTTATAGTTGAAGCTATCAGGCAGTAGATGAAAGAGCAGTACTCAAAGCCTTGAATTTAAACAAGAGAGATAAATAGGTATCAAACTTCAGGTGTGTATGTAGTTCCAGTGGTTTGAATAGCACATGTTGAAGTGTATCTCTAACTCAGAACTTAAAGGGTAATTGCTTTGTGACAGCTCAAAATTAGGAAAAAAGTGTTTTGGAATGGACAGACTGAAAATGAAATTAAACTAAAAAGACATTATTTGAAATATGGCATAGAAACTGAGAGCAATAACAATATTCTGGGTGCTGGAATTCCCCAGACTACCACCAGACAAGGGCAGTTGGAAGTGCAGGCTGTCAAGATGACTGACCAAAGGGCTGGCTGGTTAGTCAATAAGTGCCAGATGGACACCACCAACTGTCTAAATTATTTCTCCCTCATTTGTAATTGGCCTCAGTTGTGGCTGAGCTCCCTGGCTCTGCCTGCAGTTCTCAGGTCTGCTCTTGGCAGCTGCCTTGGTATACACCCTGCAGGCAGCATGCAAGCTCCTGTCAGCACAACAGTCCCTGAAGGAGCTCTGGGTTTTCTGGTCATGCCTTGCTATGACAAATTTTGCCTCATTCATGGTGTGAAACATGCATGTCACCATTTCATTCCACCCTCCTTTACTTTTTCCCCTCTCTTCTCATTTTCATGCCAGCTGTTGCGAACAGTCACAAAGAGACATTTCTGATATTGGTACAGGACTGCTGATATTTTCCACACATTTTAAGGCTGGTAAGCAGGATCATTGTAAAGACATCAGTTTGTGCCCAAAACAGGTGTGTCTTTAAGCATCTCTGGCTTCTCCCCTGTGATCCAAATCCACACTGAGAGGTCTTGCTGCTTTCTGGCTACAGAACTGCTCTTATCTCCGATCATCATCCCACTGTGTGCCTCCTGCTATGTGTTTGGGACTTACAGCATCAAGATCAAGAAATCCTCTTAGAGAAAGTCCTCCTGCATTTACTTGCTTCTGCCTGCTGAACTGACCTGTCCTCTTTGGGAAGTGCCAAAGTCTTGAGGCCAAGAAGTCCTCAAAAAAACCTGCTGGGAAACAAGCAAATGATTCTGTGCTGAGTTCAAAAAAATTCTTCATGGATTGTTTTGCAGAAGACACAACCCCTAGTTTAGAAGGTGAAACAGGAGCTGCCTGATTCAGGCTACTCTTGGATGGGTTGATGTTTGGACCTAAAAGTGACAGGAGAATGTACTTGCCCTCATGTAGGTGGTTGCTCCAAAGAGCTCAGTGGTGTTGCAGAGGATGGCTCCTGCCTGGCCCTGCAGCACAAGCACAGCTCTCATCATCATCATGTCTATGACTGTATTAGGTGGATGTCACTGAGACAGAAAGTAGAAGCTGTTTCCAAAGGCAGATAGCCTTTGAAAGACTGACTTTTTTCAGGCAGACTGCCTCATCACTGTTTTCTTGGTGTTACAGTCTGCTGGGGAAGAAAGCAGAGGGGTCCTGTGGTTTTGAACAGGTCACTACAATTGCAAACATCAAAATGGCCAACATTGAGTAAAAAAAAGATGCAGAACAAAGGATGAGAATGGTTTTTGCCAACAACACACTAGCAAAAGGTGGGAAAAGCTATGTTCAGTTTATCACGTCTGTGTACATGATGTAGGTAATCATTGATAGGTAATTTTCACCCAAAAAGTAAGTCTAGCTGCTGGACCTTGTCCAGCTGACCTCTCAGCCAAGAACCAGCAGATGAATATGGTCATTAAATATCCCAGTGAAAGTGGCTGAAGTTGTGCTTTACCCCTCATTTGCAGAGGGCTGCTGGTGGGCTGTAGCTCATTACCATGGCTCATCTAAAGCATGGTAAGGTGATGCACTCTGCTAATCTGACTGTGAGTTTGAGCCCTTCTTTTCTTTCTGTTTCCAACTCCTACCCCTGAAATCAGTACTGTAGTAAATATCTGCTCCACAGTAGTGCTCTCAAAAACTGTGGCCAGGGAGACCAAGAGAATACTGCAGACGAATGCAACATTTTCTTCAGGCTGCTAAATATCCAGTGCCTTTTGCACAGCTATTTATCTTTCCTCATTTTCCCTTAGACTTCCCTCATGCTCTTCCCACAACAAGATTGTGTGGAGTCACACATTACAGTGTAGGAAATACATATTTAACAGAGTTTGTTTCTCTAATATGACAAACCTTCAGACAGACATGCTAAATATACATCCATGGACACAGGGAGCACTGCAAAAGGCACCAAATGCTAAACTTAATGCTTGTGCTCCTGCACCACCTTGTACTATTATGCTGTAGTATTATTATGAAGGTCACATACTAGCTTTCTTTTCTGCTTCTCATTCCTGCTGCATGCTGTGTAGCTTGCTTTGATAATTGGAAATTGCTCCACAAACTGACTACCATGGCCCAGAGGACAGGAAAAGCAGCAAAGAATCATAAAGAGGGATCCAGGTCCAGATAGCAAAAGAAAAAATGAGGAAAAAAAAATTAAAAAGTCTCTAGCACTGCATGCATAAACAGAATGTACAAGGGGGGACTGCTGGAGGAAAAGCTTCTCTGCAGTGTATGAGGCCATCTAGTGAGCTCAGGCATTGTAACAGCTCAGCTTTTCCACGGCATTTTGCCCTGCTTGTCCCCAACAGGACACTTCACATGCCAGCTGCCAGCCAGTATTCAACAGTATTCTTCACTGCAAGGTGAAAGGAGAAAAACCTCTGCAGGAGAGGAGACAGTGACAACAGACACGGCTGATGTCAGGGAGCTTGGCATGCTGGGTTTTTATGGGAAGTCAGAAATCCAGTTACACTGGCAGTGGAAGGGCAGTGTGGTGTGGAAGTTTTCACTGAATCCTGCCCTCAGCTGCACAGCTGGGGATGACAAGGGGAACTGCTCACCCAGAGAGCACCTCAGCAACTGGGGTGGTGAGAAAACCTCATCAGGGACCTGGAGACG
>VZRX01018068.1:99511-112629 GCA_013398075.1 Notiomystis cincta | reverse complement strand
TATTTCGTGGCGTCTTCTCTGACAAAAAAACTGCTGAGAGGCAAGGAAATGGGAAAGTGATGTGCTAAAATAATTTCAAGTTCTCAGAGAACTGATGCTTGTATTTTATATGACACTGGACTGGCAGTCCTGGAAGGGAAACTGCTGCCATGCAAAGCATTATTCCTACCAAGTCCTGCCATGGTGCTTTGCCCCTGAGCAGACCAGACTGCTTGCCTGGGGACAAACACATGACCAGCTGCACTGCCCATCCACTCCTCTGCGTCTCAGGTGAGGTTGCCAGGTTATGAGAGCAACAACAAATATCTGGAATTTTTGATAGCTTTTTGTGGCTGCTCAGAGAGCCCTTGAACATAGCTGAACCTACATCTGACTCCAAAACCCACAAGCAGTGTCACACTGTCCTGGTACAAACTATACTTGCTCAACTGGGGGTTCAACACTGGGGAATGTGAGCACAGGATGGTATTTCAACATTTCAGGTGCCAGTATGTGGTCCCTGTTTCTGCAGTGATGTTCTCCACTTTTAGCACAGGCACAAGAGTTTATAGCAAGTTTGTCCTCTTGCATTAGAAGTACCTCAGAAAACTGGAAGGAAAAGGTTGGAATGTCCTCACCTAGTAAACAGTTTAATCTCATCAGATGCAGGGATCCAGGTGAGTGTATGGTCCACCATGTTCAGCTGACTGAATGCATTCACCTTCTCATCTCTTGAAAAATTGTTTGACCTGCTTGGACCTTCCTCAAGGGAGAACTCTTCATGTTCATGAGTCTGTCTCTGGAACAGCTATAAATCTGGAGCTCGGTAATTGTAATAATGACAAACTGTTCCACATTCTCCCAAATTGTCACTGAAGCCTTGATCTGAAAACTTTAGGATGCCAAATTAACTTTAAGTGTGAAATTATTGGTCCCAGTGAAAGTAAGTGCACACATCTGGAAACCTTTGCTATTTAAATAAGTTTGTGTTTGTCTACACAGGCTATAGACAGGAGAAAAGAAATATAATTAGCTTTGTAGCTGTGCAGCCTAGTAAATACAGTAGCACCATTGCCAGTAACAGATCCCAAGCTTTGTAATTTCTTTGCTAGGACTTCAGGATTTGTCATAATCCTTCTGTACATGCCCTCTTTGTCTTCTGCACACGTTTGTATAATTGTATGGTGTAGCTATCATCTACAGACAGCAGTGCCAAGAAGTTTGTTCTGCAAAAGGAAATGCACATGACCCCACTGTAGTCATTCCATGCAGAGGAAGATGGACTTGATGCCACAGTTGAAGCCTGGAACAAGGGATACAGGATACAGTGAGGAGGAGGACGGGGTGGGATGATGACACAGGGCAATGAGCGAGTTCATAAGGGTCAGATAAAGACCTAGAGCTGTATAAAACTGCTCTGGGGGCAGCAAGGAGAGCAAAGAACAAGTATCAAAAGAAGCATGGCTAGCAGGTCAAGGGAGGTGGCTCTGCCCCTCTGCACCTGAGCATTGCATGCAGCTCTGTGGGCTGCAGCATCAGAAGAATGTGCAGCTCCTGGAGCAAGTCCCGTGGAGGGCCACGGAAATCATCAGTGGGATGGAACATCAGACCTATGAGGAAAAGCTAAGAGCTGTGGTTGTTCAGCCTGGAAAAGAGAAGGAGACTCTCTCAGGAGACCTCGCCTTCCAGTTCCTAAAGGAGGTTTGTAAGAAAGATGGGGAAGGACTCTTTTTTTAAAGTTGGGCTTGTATCCATAGGGCAGGGGGCAAACTAAAAGACAGTAGATATAACATAGATATAAGGAAGAATTTTTTTATGGTATGGGCAAAGAGAAACTGGAATAGATTTCCAAGAGAATCTGTGGATGCCCCATCATTCTAAGTGTTCAAAACCAGTCTGCACAGAATTCTGAGCAACCTCACCTAAGCTGAAGATGTCACTGCTTATTGCAGGAGGATTTGGACTGGATGACTTTTAAAAGTCCCTTTCAACCCAAACTATTCTGTGCTTCCATGATTCTATCTAACATATGTAGTATATATATATAGCAGATTTGACATGGGATTACAGACCCTTGAAGAAAGACCAAGGTATAGAGGGTGTTAGGAAAAAATTAAGAATTGTTTCAAGCAGACTCCAAATTGAGAAGTAAACCACTAATGTCTATATCACATTCCCCCTGGAAAAGGGAAGAAACCTTCACAATCAGCATAATATTTGTCTTGATAAAGAGTATGAGATGCTGATGACTTAATATATATTTTAACTGTGTCCGTGATGGATCTGAAGAGGCTGTGGAAGAGTAACTAAGAACAGAAAAAGGGGCAGGTACTAGGAAGACATAACAGTTATAACTATTACTCTGCAGACATTTTATGTAATGATGTTCCTTTTTCTCCTCCTATATAATTTTGACTGCTATTGAGAACAAGCCTGTTGTTAGACTGGTAAGATTTTATTTACCTTAACAACAAAGTTTTGACTTTGCACAAAAAGTCTGCTTACTTTTCATCTTGACAATTAATTGAGTGCAACTTCATCACACTGTAGATGGGAGATGGATGTGCAGCTATTTTCCAGCTCAGTGCTTTGTGCACTAGACTGTCTTTCTTGTGGTGTGGGGTTTTTTTTGTTTGGTTTGGGTTTTATTTTGGGTTTTGTTTGTTTGTTTTTGTTTGTTTGTTCGTTTTTGTTGTTGTTGTCATTTGGCTGGTTTTTTTGGTTTGGTTTGGTTTTGGTTTTGTCTTCCTTTTCTTTGATCAGGTGGGCTTTGGGCAGAATATTCAGAAGAATTGATTTTCAAGAGCTAATTTCTCCACAGCTAACTTAAGGACAGAAATAATAATTTTCTAGGCCCCAGATTTTTTAAAAATTCCCAAATAGTGTAACAATACAACAGCATCTGTGAGTTTAATGCTACTGAATGTGGCAGCACACATTATTTCAGCCTATTGGAGAAAGCCCACACTACCCTGAAATCCCACTTTTGGATCAAAATTGGGTTGCTGGGTCTAGGTCTAAACCAGAGGACTAGGGAATAGATGCAGGCCAGTGCCAGTGGGTAGGGGAGGAAGAAATGAGTGAGTATTGCATAAAAAAAATAGAAAGGTTTTCAGGAGAGAGGCAAAATACAGCTTTTTAGCTATAGTTCACTTAAAAACACTTTTCTTTTTTAATATATTCTTTTCTTTTAAAGTTTTTCCCTGCACTTTCACTTCCAAAATTACTGTAATTTTTTAGAAAAACAAGGTGTTTTGAAACTGCAAAGCTAAGTGTTAAAATATAACATCTCTGCATTCGAAAAAAGTCCATATTTTCCTGTCTGTTGAATTCAGCAGATGATTTTGCTGTACCCTTTTTCATATTACAGAAAACAATGGCTTGGCTTGAAGTAAAGACCTCATTTCCTGCTCCTTTACAGTGTCCTCAGTCTGGGAAGCATGTTATACAGATGTGAGACTTTCAGGTATGCCAACTCATGCAAAAAAGCTACGTCACTCTTCAAAATAACATCAGGCTGATATTTCAAAAACCTAAGGAAACATGTCAATGCACCAAAAGTCTCTTATGGAGGTTTTCCTCACTGCTATATCCCTGTAATTATGGTAGGATTTGTTACATGAAAGCAACTTTCTAGTACTGCATTCTAGTATACAAAAGAACGTATATTTTGTAACATTGCCAGTCTTTGGATTATTTCAAGATTATTTAATCTTTCAGATTAAAGACTGGAAACTATGATACAACAGTAGTAATATTTGCATGTAAATGAAATCCAGACTTTTCTCTCAAAATTGTTTTCTTCCTCTTCCACTTTTTAAATTTTTTTCACTCAGAAGGTTTTATTGCTTAAAATCTTCTAGGCAATCTGTCAGTTCCTTAAACAGAAAAAAGTTTTCTGCTTCTTCAGGAGTCTGGATGCTGACAATTCCTGAATATAACTGTGTGGGATACTGTTATCATATACATATGACACTAACCCTCAATAAATAGACACACATGGATATAAAAACTTGGCAGATTTTAGGAATACAGACCTCTCTGGAATTGCTACTGTAATTTTAAAGAAATTATTTTTTATTCTAGATAAAGATGCCTTCTTTACTTGTTAGTACTTATTGTAAGACAAATAAATGCAAGCCACCTTGCTATCACACCAGAAACAAAGGATGCATAAAATGCGTTTTTTGGGACCATATATTTTCACTATTAAACAAATAACTTTTAACATGAATCCATCCAAAATTTTCTCCTGCAGTCCATGCATACATCAGCTTTTGCTGACAAAAAAGACATTTTCCTTAAAATATGGCAAAAAGAAAAAGCCCATGGTTTCACTTTCCATTGGTTACATCCACTGAACTTCCTCTCCTGAAGTAACTCTTTGTGGATACCTTGGAAATATGAAAACATAAACTACTTGATAAACTAATGGCATCTTAGTGGGATGCCAGCTGCCCTTGTGTTTCACCAAATTAAAGAGAATACACAAAGCCCTCACTCTGCAGTGCAGGTGAATAGGTCTTACAAGGTCAGTAGAGCTTTCTTTACTATCCAGCTAGAAGATCATCCTTCTGACTTCTCCAAGTCACAAAAATAAAACATTTGCACTGAGTGTGGCATCAGGACAACCTCACCTGGGATGACTTCTCACATGATGTCATGGAAAATACAATGAAAATGGCAATTTTTGCATCTGTTGTACTTCCAGTTCTCACCTATATCTCCTTGGTTTAAAAACAGCTAGGCAGATCATCCATTGGTTTCCTAGGGCAAGAAGGAAGCTATTAATAGCTCCCATCAAAGCTGATCACACAGTCCAAAATATGACAATGGCCCTTTCAGCTGTAAATGTTAAATAGGGAAGAAGCTTTCCAGATGTGGAGTTAGCCTATGAGCTGGCAATCTGTGCCTCCTGTGGTCATAGTCACCCAGGAGACAGCCCTGGGCTGTGAGGGACAAGAGCACTGGACACAATGCACAGCAGGCAGGAAGCTGGAGTTAAGACACAGACATCAAGAGGGAAGTTACAGTGGTGATGTGAAACCCTGGCCTACTGCAGGGCCGACACATTGTGGGGTCATGGTGATTCCCCAGAGGATGCAAGGAAATGTTTAACAATGAGAATTTTAAAGGGATGCATTGAATACAATACATTTCTAGAGGTCTGCCAAAATGAGCTCAACTTCAGTGCAATGTTAGTTGATATTCTGGTCCCTGATTTCCACCAGACTTTTACTGTGAATATAGTTACACCATTTTTAGAAGAGGATATAGCCCAATGCGATTCTGGATAGCTTAAGGAGGTACCTTAATGCAGTTAATTTTAGTTGTGGATTACTCATGTTGTCTTGGCTCATTAAAAACATTTTTAATTAAGGAATGCATTTAAAATATGTTTTAGCCTGGCAGAAACCTGTGCTGAGGTTGCCTCCTGTCCTGGGGCCACGTGCAGCACACCGAGGTGGTGCTGTCCCTGCGGCTGCCAGGCAGTGGGGGCTGTCAGCAGGGCACGGTGCTCCCCCTCAGGGCAGGAGCAGCAGTGTTTTTGGTGAGTCTGGATGCTCAGCACATCACTGCAGCCTTTCCCACGCCACACTGACCGGTAGCTGACCTGCATGTCCCACATCCAAAAATAGATGCAATATACAGCCTCCTTCCAGGTCTGGCTGAGGAAGTGAGGGATGTAAAAGTACTTTTCTGTGGTATAATTGAGCCTTCCCAGGGAGGCTGTAAACAGCTGTCCACCCTCTGGGGCAGGATCTTGACATTGTTTCATGAAAACTCAGTCATATAAGCCTTTGTATTTCAGTTAACTGTTTCTATTTTGTCTGCTTCAGTCAAATTCTAGTCTCCAGTATTAAAAAAAAACCCAATCAAACCCCAAAAAATAATGTAAAAAATATATACGTTGACATTTTGAGTACATTTCCATTGGAAAGCAGTCAGGCTGATGCTGGCCCTTTCCACACATCCTCAGAAGGGGCTGTAGTGGGAAACCCAGTATTCCATACAAGAAATGCTCTAGGATTTTGCTGTTCTCAACTTAAAATGAGCAGGGATAGAGGGTGATGTGTTTAGATAGAAAACCACTATGCAGAAATAAACAAAGACATGTGAGAGGGAGTCTGGCAGGGGTACTCATAGGAAAGGTGACCTGATAGCATTTAGGACAGGAGCCTCTGGAGAAGGCCAGCACCATCCCACCACAGTAAATGCCCAAGGCCATTCTTGGTTCACCTGTTGGCTTGCAGACTGTGGGACACAACCTTGTAAAGCTGCACTTCCTTTTTTCCACACCACACATTCTCACACTTCTTCTCCTCATGGTTAATATGAAACATGGCAAGAAAGCTGTTCTGTGTTCTGCTTGTGAGACAGGAGAGAACAGGAAGCACAAGTCATTGCTGAAGACTAATCTGATGAAGATTATTTCTTTGGAGGGAGGAAGCCTTGCCATGCTTGAGTGGCTGCTGAGTGGTCCTGTGTGCTGCTGGAGACCACAGAGCTATCATGGCACAAACTCATGTTTGGGAACTGGAAGGCAGCCTGGTGAGAGGATGAATCCTGCAAGAAGGAGCAGGAGCAGAGAAGGCATTTTCACATCTCCATGCTGCAACTGATGGTTGATGGGACCAGTCGCAGCTACGCTGTTGCTAAAAGGGGAGAGAACAGAACAGCCAAGAAGCATCATTGTCCCTGGCCATGGCAACCACAAACAGCAGGGAGAGGGCTGGACTCCCTCCTGGCTCCAGTGCTGATGCCTCCTGGGCCCCTTTCCATGAGGTGGCTGTGCTGTCTGTGCCAAGGAGAGGCTCAGGGCAGGACCACCTGGTGCTGCAGGTGCAGAGGGTGGGTACCAGTGGGGTGCTGTGGCACGGCTGCTGTGACAGCACAAGCAGGATGAAGGGAGGCAGCCACAGGTGGCCTGTGACAAGATTAGTGATACCTCATAGGCTAGGGAAGTAGCTTGATAAATTCCCTGTTGCCTTGGATGTTTAACTTGCTGTATCAACAGCAGAGATTGTAAGATGCTTTTGGCAATTCCTAGCAGAAATTTGGAAGATATGAAATAAAGAGATATAACAAACCACTGAAGGGAAGCACAATACTTTAAAGACCCATTTGTATGGAGCAACTGCTGTGACAGAAAATATGTATGTTTGATTCCCCTTGCAGACAACCATAATTAAACAATTATGAAGCATTGATATGCAGTATTGAGCAGTTGTTTTGTTTCACCCTGGGAATGACTTTTTAATTCTCTGACCACAGATTATTTTTCTGTCTTTGTTTAGAAGTATATACCATTTTGAAATGTCAGGGGGTTAAAGGACACTAGAAAATTATCACATATGGTTGATGATTTCCGTGAGAAGTATTACTCCTTTGGAAAATACCGACTTAATTAAATGTATATTACTTACAGGAATTCATCTATTTCATGATAATCTGAAAGGAAATTATCTCAATATTTTGTTTCCATGAAGCAGAAACATTTGCTTTTTACATTACAATTTAACAGATAAAAACAGATAAAAGTGTTCCAATGTTGAGAATGTTTTAGTCTTATCAAAATAACTGCTTCCAGGAGGTCAGACAAATAATATTAATTCCTCTCATAATATTTTTGATAAACTTATTTTTTTTTCTCTGTCTTTGAGGCAGTGTCGAAATTTCAAAGTGTCAGAATTTTATCTAGGACAGAAATTTCTAGTTATGAGCCGTTCAAGTCATCACTTTATGCTACAACTTCTATTATAGCTTCAGCTTCTCATAATCTTGTTCTCTAGGGTGCACAGAGTCTAAAATTTATGCCTTCTGTTCCTCTTCACAGATGTCTATTCTGACTCTATTGACAAAGCATGAAAATCCAGAGTCTGTTTCAGACTAGTTAAACAATGTAAAGTTATTTGGAGAGCAAAACTGAAACTCTGAATTCAAACCAGGAAATATATTTATGCCTTCAAATAAGAAATCTGAAACTAGTGACTCCAACACAGAAATATTTTGCCAGCTAGTGAGAAGAGGGGGAGTGGAAAGAAAACTCCCATCATGATTTCAAGCAGTTACACCAGGAGCTGGCTGACTGCTTTGCACTGGTAGTCCATCCAGTTCTGTGCCTGGCATAAGCTGTTTCTAGAAATTTCATGGAAACTGACCAAAAATTCAGCGTTGGCTTACATATAGGAAAGTTTCTTCCTTACCTAAAATGCAAGAAATTGGCTTTGATATACACTGTAAGAGCCAACAGCCTGTCCCAAGCACTAATTTAGTCTGTTAACCCCTGGAGACTCTACCATGTATTTTCCAAAATACACCACTATATGAGTTTACAAGTGCAACAACAAGACTGTTCATAATGCAAAAAATTTGGGGTTCCCCCACACCCACATTTTTAATTTCCTGATTTGGGTTTCACAATCTGTCATTTGATATAGTAAAAAACAGTGTCTGATCTCAGTTCTCTGTTTCATTTCCATATATACTTAGTATTTCCCTTCTCCAAGAGAATAACAGAAACAGAAAATAGTGCAGTCCTTCCTCTTACATCAAGTATCTCAACCAACTGGTCAAGCTTCATCCTGAAATTGTTCAGGAGCCCTGTGGCAACTGACAATCTACTCCAGTTCTTCAACATGCTCACTCCTGAAAAACACCTGCAGGACAAATACTTGATTATTTTCTTAAAGGTCTGGCCTTCTGGAATTTTAATCCCATTTCTCTTGTGTTTGGAATTTATTTCCCTCATCTTTATAGCTATTTTCAAACTAATTGAAGACATTATCATGTCCTTGTTCAACTTTCTTTTCTCAAAATAGTTTTCTTCTGCAAGTTGTGGATCTTTGTTATCAGAAAGAGTGAGATAAGTCTATGACTGGCTGGAAGCAATGCTGAGCCCCAGTGGCCCAGGGGAAGGGGTCCAGGCAGGTCCTTGATTGCAGACTGTGTTGGCTGAACTAGAGTTGCTCCTGCTGACTGTCTCTGACCTCATCTCACAGACCTGAAATGAGGGACCCTCCATAGCCTCTCCAGTGCTTCAGTGTCCTGACTGCTGGAAGGATTTCCCTAATGAATTTCCACTGCCAAAACTTAATTTCAGTAGTTGTTGTCCCTTCTACCGTGAACACAAAGAACCCCTTATTCTTTTCCATTGCTGATGAAGGATTTGAAGACCTACTCTGCATTAGACTGAGCACTCTTTCCTTGTAGATTGTGTGCCCCAACCACTTCCAACTTCTCCTGATTTTCTGGTAGTCTAAACTGTACTTCCAGTGCAATTGTACTTTCAGCTGCACATCAGTCCAAGGGAGGCCTTACTAAAGACAAGTAGAGTATTTTTTTATGTTTCATTACCTACACACTGAGACATCTTTACAGTCTCAAATCCTTGACTCATGTCCAGCTTCTTATTCACCCTAATTCCCACATGTTTTTGAGACAACTGGGCTGACAGCCACAGCCCACTCTGTCTCCACAGTTGGATAGCTGGATATGCCTGCCCAAAGGTAAAATTTTGCAATTTCCTTCTATTGCATTTTTAGGATCATCTCTGATTTGCAATTACCATTCTGTTCTTCACCACGTACCCCATGTTTGATGTTGTCTTCAAGTTTAATAAATAGAGCATCTATTCATAAAATTTCTCATCACCTACAGTGTTATGAGAAGATGAAATGGTCTAAGAACCAGAATAGAGTCCATCATAAAATTTCCCTTCAATATTGACAGAACAGTTTCCTACCAGTATTGTCTCTGTCTTAGACAAGTTTTGTCCAAATCATATTTCTACTACTGGATTATAAAAGTATCAAAGTCTCCTTACTGTTAAGGTAAATGGCATCTTCAACTGACATGGTCTGATAGTGCCTGTCAAGGAAGCTGGGTATCTTGGTAGGCCTTATTTGATAAATTCAAGTTGTTTATAAATGACTGTGTGTTCTCCTAGACAACCACATGTACTTCTCTAAGGAATGAAATCAGGTTGGTATCCCCTAACTCCTCTTTTGTCTGCCCCCTCGGTAAAGTTAATCATGACATTTGCTTTTCCTATGAATGTCTCTTTTCAAGATGTCAAAGGGACAAGACTGAGATGGTTTCAGCCAGATGTCCGCTTGGGGATGGATCTCACCATGCTCAGATGATCCGAAACCAGTCTGATTTGCCTCAGTATTCTTCAACTTGTTTTTCCTCATTCTGGTCCAGATATGTACCTGGTGCAACTGTACTTCTTGTCCAACTGCAGCACACCTTTTCAGTGAAGACTGAAGAACAAAACAAGACTCTTATCTCAGTGTCATCTACCATCTTTTCTCTGTGGAACGGGAGATCAGCATTTTCCTTTGTTTTCTCTCTACCAGTAACACTACCACAGAATAATTTCCTATTATGGTACAGATCACATTATGCCTCTACCTTTTTGGCTTTTGTACTTACCTGCTTTTTCAACTCTTTCAAGTTTTGCTTAGCAATCTGAACTAATTTCCATTTTTTGTGACCTTTTGTCCTTGCTTAATGACAAGGAAAAGCCAGTGATTTAATATAGTGAATCTGGTCCTACACCTCCTATCATTCCCCTGGCCAGTTTATGCTTTTATGGTCATTCACCCTGTAACTCCTCTAACCACCAAAGCTTTCAGTTATGAAATCTTGAGTTTATTGAAATCTGCCTACCCCAAATCCATTATTTTAAATTTACGTTTCCATTTGTAAGTCGCACACTTTGTAATTTCGTGGTCACCCTAGTGGGTCCCTAACCTTTATATTTTGTGGGGTCTCACCATAGACTAGCCACTCTGCAGAAATTCTTCATTCTGAATAGTTAACTGGAAGAGGTATTCATGTTCCAAAGATTTGTTTCTCTGTGCAGGGTGAGGTTAACGTGATTAATACTCTTTTTAAAATAAGCATAGTTTTTTAATGACTTGATCTTCTTGAAAGTGTTTCTTCTGCTGGACTTGTCAGGGAATGTTCCTAGTTAAATGAATCTGAGAGTGGTGATTGAGTCTTAGAATTTTTTCCAGTATCATTAGGGTAACCTAGACGCTTTTGGTTAGGAGAAAATTAATATGCAAAAGCTATTCTTCCCTCAGTCAAATCACAGCTTCTTTTTAGATAAGCAAACAGCGAAGCTACAAGAATGCTAATCAATGTGGGACACAAAGAACAAAGACTTTCTCTCTCTTCTGCAAATCTACCCTCCCACTTAATTAAAAAATAGTCTTCCTAGGAGGATAATGAGGAAAAGGAGGGAAGCAGGGAGCAGAAGTAGTGAGAATCAGAGGAGAACCTGTGTTGAAATAGAAGGTATAATTTTGACATTCGCAGATTCCTTCTGTAATTAAAGAATCCCCCCATCACACTGTGACCTATTTTTTCTAGATTAATAGGACTGACCTGTGTTGTCCAGTCCTCTCCATCCGTGGTCACATGGGCTGAGCAATGCTTGAGGACCACCAAGGCCCTGCTCATTGAGCTTGGGTGGCACAGCTGACATAGGTCCGCGACACCACTGAGTAAAACTCCCGTGTGCGCGTTTGCAAATCCTCCCAATTTGCAACCCCTGGGATGAAAGGAGGCAAAGAAACTAGGGCTAAAGCCTGGAAAAGTTTCTGGTACTCCCCAGCTCCCTCTCTGCTGGAGTGGCAAGAACATTCCTGTCTGCTGCCCTGGAGAGAAGCAGGTAGTGAAGAATGTCAGGAGTGCAGAGGAAAAGGAGAGTTTCATCATGGAGCTGTGTCAGGTTGCTCTTCACAGTTAACAGGAAACTTGGTGACAAAAGAAGAGGGCAGGAACTCAAATGCTGCCTATAGACCTGGCTGCCTGCCTTGAGGACTGTCTGTAAGGCAGGTAATTTTACTGAGATATGACAGGAGAGGAATCTGCAGAAAATTGTTGTTTCCCAGAAACCCTTTGCCATGCTGAAGAAGTTACCAAACTCTTTAAAATAAAACAATTAAATTAAACTAGAAGCTTGGCAGGAGGGGGAAAAGATGGATATGAATAGCATTTAAGAGAGAGAAAGCTGTGGGAGCTGTTAAACTCCAACAACTCTAATAGCTGTGACAGCTTTAAATCCTTACAAGTAATCCTACCAACAAAGTCCACTTAACTGCAGCAAAAAAGGAATGCCTCTCTGCTGGTTCCCCTTCCTTTCATTTATCCTAGCTGATGGGGGAGAAGTGGGACAGTTAATATTTTATTACCAAATGAATAACTGGTGCATGGTCCTTAGTCTAATATTCCTCACAAATATACACTGTACGAATTGAGAAGTTCAGCTAACTACTACAGAGGAGCTACTTTACTAAAAAATAAGATTTTAACAGAACAGCAACGAGAGCTGCTGACTACTTTTGGTGATTTTGAAGGCAATGCTTTATCACTTCACCTTGATTCTCCTTGGGAAGCTACCTTCTCTGCCTGCCAAGGTTTCCCAGTTATTTATTAAAGTTTTCATCCAGCAAAAACTGGACCCTTATTCTTCAGGTAAAGCTGGAGAAAATGGATTTTTCAAAACCCTTATTATGCAAACCCTTTCAGAATACTCTCACAAACACATGATTCAGCATTCCTGGGGCAAACAGACACATTAACACATTTTGTACACTCTGGGCTATTTCCCAGCTAGCATTCCTCCCATGGTAGATACAAAAAACTATTATTTATTTTAAAGACACTTTCCTATGAAGGAAAGAAAATCCTTCAAAGAATTACATAAGATTGGACCATGTTGAAAATACACGTGGTTCAGACGAAAAAAATCATTCCTTCAGAAATATTCAGCTCTACAAATTATTCTCAGTACATAGAACAGCATGAACTTTTCACCAGTAAGATTGTAAAACAAGAAAATTAGGTAAAGCCAAGATGTTCCATGCCCTATCTTAATGTCTAGTTATTGTCAGGAAAAGCTTCCATTACAAAAAAAAAAAGTCAGATTAATCCAACATAGATTTGTATTATGGTTAATTTGTTCCAAAAATCTAGGGGTAAAATCAGTGTATTACTGGCTACTACAGCTTCTGACAATCTCTATAATTTTTGTGCCAACAAAAAAGGTCACATATTTAATTCTTGAATGAAAAATTTCAGACATCCGTAGTATATGTCACTTCCATAAGGATTGTTTTTTGAAG
>VZRX01018068.1:78964-99377 GCA_013398075.1 Notiomystis cincta | reverse complement strand
GTTCAGTCAGAGATTACTAAACCAAATCTACCTCTTCCCTAATCAAACAGTAGCTATCAGTATTTCTTTCCCTTATTGCACTGAATCCTTTTCTGCTCAGCAGCAGGTAAAGCAAAGACTAATGAGGAAGGGATCACCTTTCAGAAATGCTGGGTCATTGCATCAGTGTTTTCAAATATCTTCTCTTTTGGGAGATGAGGTGGCTCAGCGGGGGCTGCTAAGATGGAAAAATATCAATATATTACTCATCTTGTTCAAGATGTCACTATGATGCAGTCTGTACTGATGCAGTAAGTGGTAAGACAAGCCACTTAATGAGCTGGGAAATGATTAAATACCAGCACTCTTAACAAGAAAAAAGACATTTTCGGGATAGGTAATTTTTCAGCTTTGCCCTACAGACACTTCATATGCCAAAATAAGAAAAGGAATATTAGACACCCACTTTGCTTGAGCCATCATATTTCACAGCCATTGTTGATCTGGGAATCTTTCAAAAGAAAAGCTGTATTATGTTGTTTGCAATTGAGGCAAGCCAAGAACAGCTCCACTGAAGCAAGCAAGCCTCCGATTTAGCTGTGAAAACCCGACAGTACTCCAGTGCTACATAAAGCCAGCCTGGTGCCCGAGGGAGGTCTGGTGGTGTCCGGTGGAGGGCCTGATAAAGCACAGCTCCACCAAGGAGCCACCAGTAAGAGTCATCCTGTTTATTAAATGCCTTCATTTGTCACACGCCCCATTTAAGCAGGAGTTGTTACTTCCTAAGAACCACAGTGCATTCTCCTGGCCTCCATCTGCACTCAAGAGGGAGAAACCATGGATGTTCCACCCTTTCTTCTTTGAAATGCCTGAAGAGTGGAAGGAGTGCCTACAAAATGCAGTGCAATAGCAGCTTTGCAAAAAGTAATGTATAGCAACTTATACTGCAGGCAAGAAATCTGTTTGGTCCTGGAATCCACAGTAGCCTTGGACATGTAATCCAGGACATCATGATGTGGCTCTCATGTGTGCTGCTAATTGTTTGCAGGTATCAAAGCATTTGTCAGCTATTACATTTCTGTTTTAAAGCGAAGAAGAAGTTCAGGCATAGATGAAGAGTTTACGTGGTGGACTGATTTGGTAATATTTTCTGTTCATGCACTGTAAATTTTAAATAAAAGCATTTAATGGACCAGTGTAACACAGTGTCTCTCTGCTGCACCTGAGGTTTTGTATTGCCTTAGGAGATATCATTTTGACCATACCAATCCCTGATAATTGAAGGGTAGAAACAATGTATCACAAACATTAAGAGAAAAATAGCTGGTAAGAAGAAAACAACTTCTCAAACTTGTTTGTGTGAAATAGACTTCAATTACAGGAACCTGTTTTCAATTCATCCTTCCAGGGAATCGATATCATTCTGAGTGACTGCTGTCCAGACCAAGCTGGACTCTTTACCTGACCTTTGATGCTACACATGCATGAAAGAATCTCCCTGATAGCCTCAACAGGGCTAGGAAAATAGGATGATTTTTCTGTGACATAGCTTCAATATGATTATTGATTTGCATTTGTAAAGCTGTTTATAAGTAGCAAAGAGCAGAGAATGAAATGGGGGTTTTGAATGTAGGGTGGTTGCTCCTGAAATTGCTTGTCTAAAATATGAAAAAGGAGAGTTGAACACTGTTGCCTGCCTGGAAGACTTCAAAACATTGCCCACAGCCTTACAAGTGGGCTTTCAATGACCATATGTGTGACATAAATGTTACATCTGATCTGATGGTTACTTCCAGCCTTTGGCAGGCAGAAAATTTTAGATTGTGCCTAAGTGAAAGTACAGTTATTTCACAAGAAGAAAACAGAGCTGAGGATCATCATGTTCTTGGCACGGTGACACCCTGCAGTTCTCCACAGCTCTCCCCAAAAGGTCATAGCAGTGGGGTAAGGGCTCAAAGGCATGAGGCATTTCCCTTACATGTTTTGGGGCATTAACAGGGTACACCTGTAAATCCTGAAGTATTTTCACTATTTTCTCCTGCTGCAACATTTCATAAAGTCAGAATGATGTTATTTCACCTTTTATTTATTATTTGCTATTTATTTATTTCTCTAAAATATAAATATTTTATTTATATTCTGAAAATCCTATGGCATCAAAACTGGACTGCCAATTTGACAAATATGAACCACTCCCCTGCATCAGAAATGAGGTTTTATTGCTGGGAGTAAGTTCTGACAATGAGCTGGACTGTCCTTGCAGGGCCAAATCAATGTCTAGCCCCTTGCAAGCCCTCTGGAATGGCATTTGGAGGGTGAACTGACTACTTTGGTTTCCCCACCTGGATGCTGCAAGCAAGACAAGACTTAAATGCCCTGCTCTACTGCTGACACGTTGCTCTGCAGCAGCTGATGCCTGGAATGCATTTCTAAATTTAAGAACCTTCTGCCTTTCTGGGCTTATTCCAGATGTGCCAAGTTCCAAAGCTCAGAGGTCATCAGACAAGTCAGAAAACTCTTAGCCTTTTGCTGTAATTTAGTAGTATTTCATATTGCCCTTCTATTCTTTTGGAACTAAGAACTTCGTCTTCAACTGAAAGTCTCAGCAAACCTCACCTCTGTTACTGAGGCTTTCCTTTATCTGATGGACCTACAGAAAAACTTCTTGCTGCAAACCAGACTGCCAGCCCACTTCCTGATTGCAGTGTGGATTCTTGGGAGGATAACTTGTGTGAAATTCACTGTCCTGATTAATGAGTACCCTTATATATAAAGAGCAGAAATGAGAATAAAGACAGACTCATACCAAGAAACAGTATTTGCAATTTTCTAAGTATGTTTTAAAAAATGCACAAAATTAAAACTGAATGGGAAACTTCTAACATAAGGCTAGGGCTCCAAGATTTAATTATAAGGTATTTTCTCTGGTCCCTTATTTGGCCTGAGTGTTGCATGCTCCCCTACCACATTACATGTTGCCAGTAATCCGTGTTTACTGGGAATATCTGTCTATTCACACTTTGTGCACTAAAGGTTCTGTAGGCAAGTTCATGTTTCCCAAGTGGGTTTCCTACAAACAAAAAGGTCTTTAAATAACCCAGTAATAACTCCACATTGGAGTTAGGACATTTTTCCCGAGCTACAATTGAAGATGTCAGGGTCTGAGCTGGAATTGCTTTCTTTCTCTGGTGTCTGTTTGCAGACAACAAGTGTTTCTTCTGGTGTTAAAGATCTATGTCACATTTTGAGTCCACCAGTTTGTTACAGACTTAACTTATCCACACAACAGATCTCTCAAGCTTGGAAAACCAAGGCTCTAGTCCATGCTTCTGGTCCCCATTTCCTTTTCTATTCATCGCTTGTCTCAATGACATGGATATAAAGTCTTTGCAGCAAAGAGTAAATACTACTGTGCACAGCACCTGGTGGGGTGATGCAACCCCCCCTGGAGATCCAGTAGGAATCCTGGATTCCTGACTGACTGCATGCAGAGAGTGACAGCAGGGGAAAAAGAATAAATAAAACAAGCTCAGTGCTTAATGGGCATGGTTAAGAAAACCACCATCACGTTAAAGAGAATCAACTGTTTGGGAACTGATTTTGACAGCTGAATTAAAAAATAAGACTCCTTTAGGAATTATCAATAAAAGCTACCCATTTAATTATGCAGTTGTGTCACATCACGGGCCTGAGGCACCTCAAGCCATGTTTTCAGATGCACCATATCTCAGCTGCCACTGCCAAATAAAAGAAAACCATTAAGAATTCTGAAGAGTAAAAATTCACTCAGTATTCTAAGGGGCACCAGTGAAGTTCTCTTCATACAATGAGAAGCAATACCTGTACAAAAGAGCTCAGCTCACATCATGCTAAATGTGTGAGAAAGATAATTGCACTAATGAACACTGGAGTACGAGATGTGGGAGAACTGTTGAAGTACCTTGCTCCAAATAATGCAAGAAGTCTTTGGTAGAGCCAGGAGTTTAACTCAGGGGTAATTCTGCACTTCATCCTCTCATGGCTGATTTTTTTCCTTGAGGCAATTCCCAGAACACACTCTGCACCACCTACATTGTCTAGACTAATGCAGGATGCAAAGACTTGGTCCCTGTGACTCTCTCCACCAGCACTGACTACAGACTTTCCCACTGATGCGCTGGTTTTGCCTAGAGGGCAGGTTATTATTAAACACATTTTATTTCAGGAGGTTTTCTAGTAGAGAGGTAAGTACATGGCTACAATAACCTCTGCCTATAGAACTCACTGCATTTAAGACTCCATACCTTTTGCTGGTAAAAACATCAATTCACAAAGGGAAGCTCTGTTTGTGTAGCTGCATTAGTAAAAATGTTCTAGTATAGAGCTGGCATAATTTATCGAACTTTCATGTGGAGGACTAAATGCATTTTCCTGGGAATGGGACAGCAGGAAGATGGTATTGCTCTGACAGGTCTTCCAGGCCATTTACAATCTAAAAAATGTTTTTACAGCTTTTTGAAGTTTCACCAGTGATCCAGTTATTCAGAATCAGCTTCATCTGTTTCACATCATCTTTCCTTGGCAGGCACTTTGTTTTTGAATTTATTTGCCCTCTTAGGACTCTGGTACTGTATTTTAGATGAATTTGTCCAGAGGCAGACTAACAGCTACAGAGAAGGGAGAACAGATCCCCATGCAATCCCCAGAGAATCCACGTTACTGGCACCCACTGGAGCATATCAGACCCTTGTCCACAGATTCTTTTACATGGGTAGTATCCAGGTGGACCAATTTCAGTATATACCTCTCTTCCACTGTCTCATAGCTATGACTCCTTGCATATCAGGTAGTCTTCTCTGGCTGAAGGACTTCTAAAAAGAAACATGGACATTGTCCGAGTCTGACTCCAATGCCTGGCAAACTGGAATTTACCTTTCATTCCAAATATTCTTTCTAGGACATTAATGACATTCTAAAGTCATGATTAAATACTTCAGTTGCTTGATCTTGCTGACCAAACTTTGCAAACACACAACATGCAAGAGTCCTAACTGCAGCTCTGGGTATTAACTACATGGACATCCCTGTAAAGCTCTGCATTATCTGACCTTGAACTAATTTTTTCTCTTGGTTTTGCAAAATTTTTAATTTTTCCTTCTTTCCTCCCTCTCCTTCCCCTCCTCTGTTGCTTGGAAGTACTCTTGACATCTTTGTTAAGATGTGGCCTGCGGCCACAACAGGTCACAGCAGGTGCCATGCAAGACTGACTTTGAAATGGTTTTAATCCATGTGCATTTGTTGTATAAAGTCTTACTAGTCCCTATCTCTCCCCCACAGGTTTTGCTGCCCCTGTGCACATGTCATACCAGGTCAGTTTCCTGCCTTGAGTTCTTACTGCAATCTGGTGCTGGGGCCTGACTCCTCCGTGTCTTACACTATAGAACCATATACCATTTCAGCCTACAAGCCTGTATTTTCCATGGCAATGAGCATGTTTTACCCTTGCAACATGCTGGTCCAAGTGCTCTGAAGGTTCCTCCTTGTTACTTTGACCACATCAGTCTTGGATGTCTACCAGGTTTTCCAAAGGCACTGAGTTTCTCTGTTACAGCTTGTTCGCATTTTTAAAGGGAGACCATGATACACCTGCAAACAGATTACTGTCTGTTCCTGAACAGGCCTCCTTGGGACTTCTTTCTTTAACTGCAAATTCTCAATGAAATTCATTACATGTGTCCCTTTCTTCTCAATCAGAATTCCTTACTGCTCTTCCAGTCTTTCCTCGCCTTCGGTGGACCATCAATGAGGATTTACTTTACTTTTTGCCTTAGGATTCATATACTGCCGGAGTCAAAACACCCTACAGGGAAGGTGACATCCTTTTCAGACTGCAGATTTTTTAGAATCGAGACTGCCAATGCCCACTGGGTGGCTCCAGACACTGCACCTTGCCCCACCTCCAGCTCCAGCCCCGCTCTGCAGAGGAACGTGTCAGCGCTGACGTTCAGCAAGAGGGACAGGGCAGAGCCTGCAGTCACAAACAAATGATGCACCGGACACATAAGTAATAGATAGTGGGGAATATTTGTTTCTTGGTAGTGCCTGGAGGCCCAACAGAGGGTGTCTGTGCTGGAAGAGAGATCAAGGCTTAAATTCCACACATTGCCCTTGAGGCACTTAACTGAGGCACCTGAACTCAAGAGAGAGATGCTTACACAGGCCACAGAAGTGATGCTGTTCCCTCACTGGCTGCATGGGGAGGGGGCAAAAGAGATGATGATTCAATGTGTGTGACTTATTTAACTCAAGAGGATGAATCTGGCCCTTAGGGAGAAGGGAATATTGAGGACCAGACCGGCAGCTGTGTCTTCCCTGGCTCTGTGACCACGTGTGTGAGTATGTGCGTATGTACACTGCATGTCCTGACCTCAGAATTTTGCATACACACACACACACACGTGTACATTGCATCTTCTGGCCTCTTTATGTCCAGCACATAAGGAATGGTTTGGCAGGGAAGACTGAAGTACTCTGATTTAATTTGGAGAGAAACTAATGATCCTGTAAAGCAATAAAAAAAATTCATGCTGTTGCCTAGCTCTTTGCCTTTTCTTTCTAAATACACTCCTGGTTTGTCATGTCTTTCAAGATTCTGTACATGCATATTACCTTCACACAAACTTGTCTTCCTGTATTAGAATTTCCACAATTTTATTTTTTTCCATCTATCAAGTGCTATATGAACCAATTGTATGTAAGGAACTGTTTCACCTGTATTACCCTGTGTTAGGGCTGGCATACAAGGAAAGCAAACCAACCAGCCAACCCCAACAGAAGTAAGCATAACAAGGAAAGGAATGGACACTAGTCAGTTTTGTTTTACTCCAGGCAGCTATCCCATTTGGACTATGATTAATATTTAATTCAGATGTAATGAAGTTCATCAGTTCCCACTCTTCATGCTGTAATAAAATTTACTGCTTCAGGAAACCCCTGTCAGTTCTACTAGGCTTAAAAGATGTGTGAGGATCTTAGATGGCTTTGCATCTGTGGTGATTCAACACATAAGACAATACACACATAAGGAAGAGATTTCCCCATCTTGCTAACACCATCACATTGAGAGATGTGCACTTTCTAACTTTGAAGTGTTGAAGCCAAGGAGGCTCTGGAGCTTTTCATTTGATAATATTTCACTATGTCTAATCTAGTATGGCAACAGAAACCCAGCCTTCACCATTTTGTTGAAAGGCTGCAGCTATTGAAATGGCTTCATTCTCGCTGAGCCTGACCTAGAGGTACTGCCCCTTTCACAGGGGGGTGCAGCATGTGGTCTAGTGTTAACTCATATATAAACTCATGACACTTTGCAAGTGTTATGTTGGCTAGAAGATGCATCCTTGTGTGGTGGTTTCAAGCCCAGCTGGAGATGAAACACCACAAGAATAAATTAACTCTACCCTAGCTGAAGCCAGTACACCACGACAACCTGCCTCTGGTCTCAAGGAATATGTCTCTAAATCTGTAGCACACTGACATGGGTGAAGTGTCAGAAGCACTAGAGGTGGAAATCCTTTCTTATGTACAGGCAGAGTTTTGGGATTTTGTTTATATCTGGCTCTCAAATTAGTCAAATGGGTGTCTTTATCAAGGTGCATGTATGGTACACATATTTAAGGAGACCAGACACAGGTGATTTGGAGGGACTCTGTGCTCCAGTTGAGGAGTCTATCCTTTTCTCCATTCTGTAAGATTAATAGAAATCATTAAGTTATTACAAGCTAGCAATGCCTAGGAGTTGTGGGAGATCCAGAGATTGCTACTATTAAACCTAGAACACCAGCATTTAAGCAACTGTTAAGGCACTGGCATGTCTTTCTGCTATTTTAAGTATCAGCTGAGTTTCAGAGTTGAAGTAGTAAGCTGAGTTATTATTTTTAGTGTTGGCTTGTTGTTTCTTTTTTTAAGTGTTACATCTGAATGTATTATACCATATGCAAAAGACTCAAATCCATTCCCACCCAGCAACACCCTAGCTCATAGTTTTCCTTATATCATCATACAAGTTCTGAGAAATTCTCTAATCACACTGCAGAGCAGTTTCCTTTGAAAACCTGAAATTTCCTGGTTTTGAGGCTTTTTGCCTGTTTTTGTTTTGGTCTCTATTTTCCTAAGAAATGTATCACATATGAAAATAAAACCCATCAAGAGCGCATTGGGAGGTGAAGGTTGTGCTCTTTTGGAAACCACAGTTCCAAGGGGTTGCTGAAATTGGAATCTGCAGACCTTCAGCATATGAGAACTGATGTTGATCAGTCTTAGCAGAGAACTAGACAGAAGGCTCAGGAATGCCCAGCTACTCCTGTGCAGAAAGCTCAATATTCCCTCACAAGGTGAGCAGAATTTGAAGACACTGCATGGCCATGAGGAGACATTCTCACAAGTTCACTCTTACAGAGCTCACCTGAACTGGTCAGATGGGAAGCATATGGAGGTGGACTGGAGGTTTGCCTACAGCTGCATCTGGCATTCTAGGTAAAAGCCAAAAATGGTGAATAAACAATGCTCCTGATAGTTTTCTCCATCTGCCATCAATGTGAAGTTGCAAAACAAGACACACTGTTCTCTGCACTAGCATAACTTCAGGAACTGCTCGTATCTCTCTGGATACTCAGACTGAAGGGAAGTGGCTGAGACCTGGCTAAGGAGAGGTTTATGGCATGTCTGCTCCCAGCTTACAACTGTCTGCTCCAGGGGAGGTCTGAGTAGCTGGTTTTGACATCAAATCTAAGTATTTACCTGCAAAGATTCAACTGCAGTAATGGAAGAAGACATATCTGCCAAATTTGAAGAAATTCTACCATAGTTTGCAACTGCTTCCACTTAGATTAGGACTTCTGTCTAACACTGGTAAGCAGATAGAGATCAAGCACAGTAGAACAAGAGTGCACAACCAAGACACCTTTTGCTTGAGAGAGGTGGTGTGCTTACATACAGCATATATTTTGCATCATGTAAGCTTACAGTCAGCACCTATTTTGGTCTGCCAGGTTAAGTGTTTTTCCTGGAAGCTGTGCTTCTCCTGCACTTCCTTTCATTAGGCATCTTTCAGTCCAGCACTCTGAGATGGGAGCTGCTGGGAGGGAGGGAATTTTTGCATGCATTTGCTACTGCCCACATCAGCAAGACAGCAACAACCATCAAGGATGTGCTTGTCCCAGGAAAGAGCTCAGGGACAAACACAGACCCTCTCACTGTTAACACTGGAACTCTCCCTCCATGCTGGGCCACCATGGAAAAGTTTTCTTCTCGAGGTGACACAGCAGTGGCTTATCCCCAGCATGCAGAAAGGTGAAGCATTTCACAACCCCAAAGGGCTTTTGCACACATTAGGACCATGGATGTGCTGACAGCTGAGCAGTCCTGAGCAAAGAACAAGGCATCTGTGTACGCTTTGGCTTCTGTCCTGCACTGCCTCACCCCCAAGAGCTGTCACAGTTCCAAAGTGCCACAAGTGGCTCTGGTGTGTGCATTCTGGGGATCCAGAATCCACTGGTTCAAGCTGTCTGCCTGGTTCACATATGCAAAATGTCTAGAATAATAATTTGTCACTCCTTGGAGTTGCTGGGCACCTCCTCATCCGAAGTGAACAGATACACTGTTGCTTACTAGATGGATATGCCACTTTGCTGAACATTTATTTCACTGTTTTTTCTTTACTCCAGGAACCACAACAAGTCCAGTCCTGGTATTTCTTCATCATCAAGCAGGGAGATACAGAGCATTTCTTGTTTCCATGCTACCTAAAATCTTCAGAGCAACAAAAACTCTTCACCTTTTGTCACAAATACAGGCCACCAGCTATGTACTATAATTTAATCTAATATAACAAAATAATTTTGGGAGCATTTGAAATGCCGTGAAGGAATAGCAGGCTTTGGGTGGGCTGCTCTGTTTTATGGATACCACCTGTTAATACCCAGAGGTCAAATGCCAACTTTCCACTCACTGCTGCAAAACACCCAGACCATCATGTGGTAAAAAAAACAAATCATGGGAGGCATGCATTAAAAATTAATTCAGGAACAGAATTAATTCAGCTCTTTTGACTCCTTGATTTTCACTTTTCATTCTTGGTTACAAGGGTTCCAAACATACTAAATTAATCCCAACTGTCAAATCACTGTTCTGCCTGTAATCCACAGTTACACCATTCATATGCTTGCATACTATCCTCATCTTGCACTCCCTGTTTTTTAACTTATATGTACATCATGTACCTCTATGCCCTCCTCATGTTAACTAGCAGCATAATAATAGCATTAAATTATTTGCATTGCATTATTTGTTCTTTCTTCTTCTTTTTTTGATGCTGATATTTTTTACATTGCTTGACCTGAAGTGCACAAAAATGCTGAGTAACGTAGGCATTCTTCTTCAAACTGCTTTTGCAGACCAGGAAGCTCATTAAATCATTACACTTACTCATGTCTAAGTTGAGTCATATGCACATATCCTTGAAAGCTACAAAATGAAATATATGATTTCCTGTATCATGGTAAGATAACACAGAAGTCTAATAAATAAGAAGCAGTCTATACACTTAGGCATTTTTACTGCCTCAGTTGAAATTAAACACTTCCCACACAAAGGAGAACTGGTTACACTAGCTTAAGAATAAACATTAAAAACATGTTTACATCTTGCAAAATGTATGATTTTAGTGAAAAAGTCACTTAAAACTGAACTAGAGTGAGCAAAACCCAAACAAAGAATCTGTGTGATGTGAAACGCCTTAAAAACCACCTACAAACCCAGTGATAGCCCTACTGTTTTTCCAAGAGGTATTGGTCTTTTCTGGACTGCACACATCCTCATGAGCCCACCAGTTACATGAGCCCACCTACATGAGGCCACATCCTCATTTAGGAAAGTCAGTCTGGCCTCAAACACTCTCAGTTTTGTGTTCTCAGTGCCACAGTTCACCGAGCTTGTCAGACACACTGGTTGCAGCTGTCCTGCAAACAGTGATGGATACTTCTCTTGAACCACAGCTGTTCATGCAGTAAAAGCAGAGGTCTGAGAAAGGAACCTTTAGGAGTGCTTCAGTGCCTGCAGAAGAAATTGTGCCCTCTGTCCCGATGATGGGATGCTCTGCTGCAAGGGGAAAGGGAGGACTTCACATTGCCCCTTCTAAAAGCAGGGTCATGGGTAGTGGCTGCCAGCAAGTGCTGGACATTGCCCCTCACAAGTAAGCTTCACCCTGATCTGAGGGGAGATGCAAAAGATACATTTTTTATAATATGTATTTTTATATATTTTCCAGTATGTGTGTCCCAAGACTTTTTCACAGACATATTGATACTGCAGCTGCTCTGTGCTTGCACATATGATGCAGTGTGACACTAATGAATATGCAAGATCCATGTCACAGTGGTTTTGCAGTCCTGTGGAATCAGCCTTAGGGCTGGTCTTGAAGTAATTTTTTATCCTTCTGGTGAACCAGCTTAGTCTGTCCTCTGTCACCCTTGTTGAGAGGGTTTGGGATTTGTCATGGGGCTCCCCTGGACAGTGCATAGCAGACTTCCAAAGGGCCACTGATGGCCTGCAAACATGAAGAGATGAACCATCCTCCTGTAATCCTCTCCTTTTTTTGATTCTCTCCTGGAAATGCAGAGGGAAAATGTAGTGCACAGGCAGCAAGAAAAGTACTTTCAGGATGAGTCCATTCTACTTCAGTCCTCAGGATAATGCACTTGACATCTTCTCTCTTCTTCTTCCCCCTTCTACAGCCCTTTACCTTCTCAGACAGTTTTGATGGGCTCTGGATGTGTTACATTGTCACAGATGTAAATTGTAATTAGACTAATGACCTCAACCTCTGCTGTCTAATCTCTACAGCTCAGATGTAATATTTTCTCATCTCAATTAAAGTACCTTTTTACTATCTTTGGAACTCCCTTAGAAAGACAACAGGAAAGTTAGGCATGTTAGTAAGGCTGTCACACAAATGTCACCTCAACTCAGGAGAAAGCAGCTAATCTGTCATTTGACAGATAAGTGGTCACAGAAGAAGAGAGCTCTGTTACTTTCAAATACTCAAAAATTTGATTTCATGGCTGCAGTTAAGGAAGCAAAAAAGCAAACCATAGGGGCAAAGGTTTTATACAGTCCTTCATCCTACACTCTGAACCAATTAAGCAAAGAGGTTTCACTGCCTTCAGTGGTGAAGCTGAAATTAGCTACTCTGATGTGTTTTGCTCTTAGTATCTCTCAGCATTCAGGACTAGATGAAATATGTATTACAGTACATATTTCTGAAGCATAGTCCGTGTATTCTTTCCATACACAGTATTAATTTATGAAGTAAAACATCAGATACCATATGAAATCTAAAAAATGTTTTCTTGTCTTATGTTACCACAAATGTGAACGAAAAATACACATTCTCAGATCAGTTTCAATTAACATGAATCACAGGACAAAGACCAGTAGCATGAGGAAACTTACATTCATGCTGATCTACATCTTCCAAGTAGTAGCCATTTAGCATTGCCCAGGCTTAGGATAGATCTGTTTGTCTATACCCCCAAAGAAACATTCTCATTGACTTCTCCAAGAAATTTCACAAGAAACCTGCCATAGGGCAAACTGAGTTTATCAGATGCTAAGTTAATACCCCAACCCATGGACTACTGGTCCTATTCCCTTTTATCTCTTGTACCCTCAGCTGACATATTTGTAAAAGTTGTGTTGCCAAGTTTTACTAGCTTTTGCCAGCTGAAAAGACTCTAAATTTACATAGCCTAAATGGTAGAAGCAGCTCTGGAATTTGCCCTGTGAGGGTTAAAAGCACTTTCCTTATGAGCTTTAGAGACCTTTGTTTTTAAAAAGCAAGAAAAAACACAAAAAAAGAGGACAAATGTCAACTCAGACTGCAATGGGAGATGGATAAAAGGAAATCACTCTAACACACAAACCATGCTTCTGAAAGCAGTAGGTATTTGATCTGCTGGTGGCATCTGCTGTTGCATTTTAAAATGTCATTTGCACCAGTGAAGTGAGTGCAAAAGGATGCTCTCCCTCTTTGAACTCATTTTGGCTGTAGGAGGTATAAAGGAATGGAGAATCTCCTGAGTGTTGATCAAGTCACCCAAATGCAGTTGAAGGAGGAACGTGGCCCTCTTTTTAACTACCTCATGAAAGAAGTCCACAGACGTCCATTAAACACAAAGGTAACACAATGGCTCTATCTTGAACAACATGGACATCTAGGAGACAAATGCTGGGCATATTTGGCTGTAAGTATGACTGCCTTTTACACTTTTACTGTCTTGCCTGGGCAGCTGCCACCAGCTGCTGCCAGAGGTGGGGACCTGGGGAAAGAAGATCTCCAGCCTTCATAGGACTGACTGTTCTTAGGCAAAGCTAAAGGAAGCTGTCCCTACCTGTGTATGTTTTCTTCCAGCTTTTTCACCTTCAGCTCATCCTCTTCTGACTGCTTCCTTCTGGCTTCTTCCTCTTCTGCAGAGCCAGCAGGAATTCCCTGTAGCAGCCATTTTTCCCGAAGAGCTTTTGACTGTAACGTAAAAAAATCCCATATCTTAGGTATAGACTGAACAAAAACTAACTGAAGATTGAGAAGAAGCTGTCTTTGCTTCTGAATATTAGATTGTCCCCACTGAATTTCTGCCTACTGCTTCAGACAGTTGACAACAGCCAAACGATCAGCTGTTTATTCAGATGTCAGGTCTTTCACACTGAGGAGTGTCAGTTTTACAGTATACAGTTTATTTACCATCAATGCCTTAATATGAAGTTATTTTTAGTTCCTCATAAAACTGTGAGTTTAAAATTAGCAAATTAGCAAGTTCTGCAAGAACTGAAATTTTTGAACCAAATTGTGGATTTCTTGTGAATGATAAGGCACGTGCTGGAAGGAATAAAGTCATAAACTTTTTAAAGCTTCAAAACCAAAAGATCAGTGTGCTCTAAATGTAATGTTTTTCATGGAGAATAAAATTAGTCTGCTATTAAATGGCTCAAAGATACTGTTTTTTGTTTATACAACAGATGTGTCTCCATATATTTACAGGCAGGCAGACAGACAGATGTATACATAAACATGAGCACACACATCATCTTTTGGTCATACACAAATTAGAACAAAAGTCTTCCAGAAATCGTGGACAAACCAGAACACAGCGACACCGCTGCAAAAAGCATCAATATCCTTCACCCAATAAAATTATTCCTGGGAGTTTTGTTGTGCTTTCTACACTGAAAATATGGCTACAACCTCACCTGGCTCCTGTTTAACACAGCTGCAGCTTATCCAGGGTGGTTCACCAGTGGAAGTGCACTGGTTGAAAGCCATGTTTTACACAGCATAAACACCTATGTTCCTTGTCTGGCCCAAATCTGACACAGGAATGCAGCAGATGGGATGAGGAAGATCAGGAGCCCACAGCTAAAAAGGACTTTGCCCCTTGGCAAGAAGAAAATTGAATTGGTGGAAAAAATGGTTAGCCAGGGGACCAACCAACCTTTCCCTTGCATTGATCAGTGAAGGGGAGCCTTGGTTTTGAATTTGTAAAGTGATTGGCAATGCTCATTCAAGGAACCAGCTCCTCTTCTGCAAAGAGGAGTTAATCAGGAAATCATCAGTTCAAGGAAATTGGATTTCAGAGGCAGCCCCAACATGCTGTATGTGTCTTTTCAATGCCATGCTTGTCGCTGAAATTGAACTTGACTTGTGCAAACTATGTTTAAAGGGAAAACATTTACCACCAAAAGCAAGCTTCAAACCTTGCCTAAAATAGAAAAATTTTTGACATGACAGACTTTCTTGCTAGTTTTCGAGTGTGGATATATATATAGGCATACTATCTATGCACAAACTATTTTTGTCACTCCATGACCTATTTGATGTCAAGCAATTAGATTTTAGTAAGGCAGCAGACATAAAGCAACACAAAACGTACATGCAAATTATGCTTTATAAATTACTCAAGCTTTCACTGGCTAACTGTGCTGCACATGAGAGGATGTCTAGGTGGGTTTAAAGTGATTTCTACATGAATTCTGCATAAAAGAAAATGTCTAATGCTCTTGTCCCATGCAGTCATGTTCAACAGTCGGACCTGCTGATGCTGGTGACATACTTGGCCTGACTGAACTCAGATTTGCTCACGGCATCCAAGTGTTTGGTTGCCAAAACAGCATGAGTGGCTACCTACAGCCACAGTTTCTGCAGTTTGCTACTCCTTCTCCTGGCACTACTATCTACTAGTGCTTCCAGCCACATTTCATGTGCTGGTAGTAAAATATTTGTGTTCCTCTGAGCTGATTACCAGGCAGAGCTTTTGTCACCTCATTCAGACTCACCATGCTACAGAAATGTCCCCTCAGCAGAGGACTCTCAAGTCATCACATGTACAAAGAAACAAAGTCAGGCAAAGGTGGATTTACAGGTCTTGAGGGGCTAAAGATTTACCAGCCTGTGCTTTGGCCTTTTAAAGTCTCCCTAGCACAGCTCAGTGGGTACCTGCTGGGCTAGATCCAGTGCAATGCCAAGTGAAGGCTGACTGCTCTTTAGAAAACTGCTGTCTTTTCTTTTAAATGTGGACCAGCTGCGTGAGGAACTCTGCTGCTGCATGTATCTTACTCAGCTGTGGTCTTGAATCTGAAACCCTGAATGACACTCAGTAGGAAAAAAACTCCCAAGGTTTCTAAAGACCAAACTCTAAAGATGTAGACAGGCTTCTCTGCTCTAAACCTGTTTTAGATGTGGCTCCAGCAAAAAAACCCAAACAACCCCCCTCAAAAAGAACCCTTTGACAAAGTGCTTCTTGGACAGCACTGGCACTGAAGATATTCAGTTAACAGTCACTCTTCTGCTCCAGGAGGACAGATAAAACTGAGGCTTTTCTCAATGTGCTTTTACAGAGTCTCCATGCTGCTGCTCACTTAGGGAGAAGCCAGTCTCTTCAGTACAGCTGCTGTACACTAAAATTAAAGTATTTTGTACAGCCTTTGTTTCTTTGTTTATATGAAACGCTTAAGTTACAAAATCACGTGTTTTCTTTCTCCCTAAAGCCTTTTTTTTTTTTTTCAACCTATTAATAGCATGAGTTTGAAACTGGAAAGCATCAATGAGTTTTTAAAAGACATATTTGGAGACAAGAATGCTATGATCTACTAAAAATCTTCCCTCTTGGGTGAAATGTCAGCATATTTTATCTAAAACAGGAAAACCGGAAGCTTTGATGTTTCTGGCTCTCCTTTTTAAGATGAAAATTAAGGCATTTGTTAAATACTGTACTGAGGAATTCAGACAAGAAGACCGAGAAGCGGAAACATTTATAAATGCATTTCTGAAGCTGCAGAGAGTGTATTTGCTGAGGTTGTGTGTATTTGCACACCCACTGCAGGTACAATGGGCTAACAGGCAGCCTGCACCAGGGGATGTTGGTCACACCTCTTGCTGTGCAGAAAGCATTTTCTCTCCAGCCAGATAACTGGTGTAGGAGTGAAGCAGTGGGCAAAGGTGGAAGAATCTCTCACCTGCTTTGAGCTAACATTTCCTAAGGAGGCATTTTCATCACAAAGAGGGGAGGGAAGGCCTTGGTGCACATGATGAGACCAAGGTAGTGAGGCGGTGGTAGAGCTGTGCTGGGTGCTCAGGCACAGCTCCTGGACGTGAGAAGTCTAGTGAGGCAGCCCATGTCAAAACAACCCAGACAGATGCAAATCAGAGCCAGATGCAGACTGGAAAAGAAAGAGAGTTTGCTGCCATCTGTCCTCCATAGCTATGAAATTCGGGTTATGCTTCTTAAAAAATCTTGCTAAATCTTACCCCATAAAGGATAGGAGGTGTTTCTCAAATGTGCTAAAAGAAGGTTTGCATGAGGATGGAACCCAAAAATACCTACCTGTATGAGTTACCCCTGCTCAACAATATTGTGCATTTGCTTAACAGCCTGTGATTAAAAGGGCCACAAGCTAGTATTTCAGCATTGCTTCTCCTTCATTGTCTGCTATGAGCTTTAATTCTCCTCTGCTTCTTTATGCACCAAAGTTGTTCTGTATGATTAGATGTTATCCAAATTATAAAGACCTCTGAGAGTGGCCACATACACTACTGTAAAAAACACAGGTATTTGAACAGCTCATTCCGTACTGGAATATGTGAATACTGTGAATATTGTGAATATTGTGAATATTGTGAGTAATGTGACTATTGTGAAAACAGTGAATATGCTGTACTTTCAGAAGAAACCCCTTCACTTACTCAGCAACAGCTATGCTATGTACTGTCTGGTATAAGTATTCCTTCATTTACTGCAAGAGAACAATTTCTTCAGGCTAAATTCTTCAGCAGAAATTAGATCATGTCATTAAAAAGGCTTTCTGTTACTGAAATGGAAAGGGCACTGGGCTTGTGATCCCCTAGGTTGCCACTGCTCTCAGGTGATTTGGTTTGTCTGCACAGAATTGATACTGTAGAAATATCTTGCAGCTTCACTTCGTTTAGTTTATTCAAGCATAGGTAAATTGACTGACTGCAGCACCATGCAAAAAACAGAAAACAGGTCACAGTTATGTGAACAAACCGTAGTGAGGACAGAAATACGTGAACGAATGTTGGACAGGACAGAAAGAAATTGTGCCAATTGTCTGAATGCAGCAGACACAGTGATGGCCATGAAAGTGGTGCACAGCAATCTTATATGATATTTATTACAGCTGCATGCTTCAAGACAGTGAAGCCTGAGGGCTTTAAGTTGTTCACATTTAGTGCTAGCAAGGAAATAATGCACAGCTTCCCAAATGCACACAGTAGGACTAATGCTGTGTATGCAAAGAAAGCCTTTACTTTTAGTGGTGAATTTTGCTTTAATGTTGCATCAAAAGTTTAAGTATCAAAGGACATCTTAATACAGCAAGTAAAACTTTTTAGCATCCTTTTCATAAATCCTTATAGCCTATTCCACGCCACATCTGCACTCCCTGCTTTGTGAAAGTTGCTCAGTTCTAACCATCAGTCTTGCTGATTTTGAAACGACTTCCATAAACTTTGTTCATAAGAATAAGACATTTACAGTCCCACATACAATGTGACAGTGTCTTAACCTGAGGCCCAGATCCATCTGCCAGACTTGTCATGACATTTTATGACAAGAGAAAAGCCCCAGTCCTTGCTGTGCTGCTACCTATGGAGGTAGTCCCTTAAACAAGCTTTGCTTGTTTTTGTATTTGCAAATTTTTAGGGGTCAATCACTCTTTGAAACCACTGCTTGCTGAAGTGGATCACTCCTGTCTCCTGAGTTCAAGGAAGATGATAATCCTGAGAAGAAACAAAAGTCAAAAGTTGACCCAAGGCAGCCTCCTCCAGTAAAATGTGCCTGCTCTGGTGAAACACTTCTGCATGTGGACTATTCTGGGTAATTATGGTCTTCTGTGCCCTACAAAACAGCCACTAATGACCCCTGGTGTAATTCCACTGAAATCAGTAGGGCTACATCAAAGGCACTTTCACTGAAATCTCTGCCAAACTGAAGTTTTGCCAAAAGCCTTTGCATTTTGAGGCTTGAAAACCATGAGATACTAACATTTTAGAGCTGAAGTTATTTATTAATATGAAATTATTTTCTCCATCTATCCATTCAGTGTTTGTGCCTTGGAAAAAGATAAATGCAAAAGGTTGGTTCCCCAAGTTCTCAAATTAAATATAACCAGCCCATGCCTACTAAAAGAGCGCAATGAGCAATTTTTTGCCTTTCATTGTGAGTCAGGTGTTGGCCCCAAACTCTCCCATTAGGATGCTAGTGTAACTGGCTGCATTTCAGGTTTGCTCTCTGCATTTCAGAAAGTTACCTCGGTACAAAAACAGTGATGTTTTCAGGCAGATCTGGAGCTCTGGAGGCAGCAATGAGTCTGACTTTGCTGTTTGGCAGCTACATGGAGCCCTCCTGTCACACAGTGGATCAGCTACAAGAGGGAAAGCCTCCCAGAGCACTGGAGCCTGTTCTGCTTTTGCACGCTCCCAAGCATCTGCCTGGGTTAGTTAAACTTTGTTTGTAAAGGACACAAGTGCAAGAATGACCACTGTCAAAAATACTCTGGGATTCCTCCTTTGTCCTTGTCTCCCCTCTTTCCACAGCCTCTCCAAACACTACATTTCTTGCTGTTGCATTCTTGTGCTGCTTCCCCAGCCATCCACCTGGCTCTAACCCAGCTTGTACAGACTACCCAGCATGTCTGGGTCTGGCCTGCTGATGACAGCACTGCTGCCAGTGTTAGCAAAGAGGTCACTGGGACACGAGGTACTGAGATTCTAGAAAGACTTGTTCCTTTGCCAGCAGGCCTTCCCTTGCCTTTCAAAAAAATGGAAAAAAAAGATTATTCACATGGCTGTGGTGTGAGCAGGCATGTTAATGTCAGATGCCCTTAACCATTTCTGTATAAATATGCAAATGCAGACAGGGGCTATAGGCACAAGCTGTATCACAGGTAAGTTTATCTGGAAATAAGCAGCATCCTGAAATGTATTCTTGAGTGATGCTGCAGTATTTAATTTTCCATTAGGCAAATGAAAGAGTCTGACTCTGCTCAGACTGATGCAGTTTTCCTATGTGGGTTTTCAGTGTGAGAGAATCTGCTTGCAGAACAAAGGAGAGGTGTGGTCCTCAGCAAACACAAGAGATTCTGCTCTGCTCTGCTCTGCTCTGATGCAGGATGGATGTGGCCTTGTATGGTATGACTGCCCCTGGAACAGGACAAGCAGCCATTTCCATCTTGAGGGTATGATCTGGTTTTATATAGCAGCAAAACTTTTTGTTGCCTTTCCAGTCATCTAAGACACTTGTTTTAGCCCAAACATCATGTCTGCATGATAGATGGACATGATTACAGCATTGCCCAGATTAGGGAATTAAGCCAAGCTGAAAAACTTGCAGCCTGATTGTAGTCTTTACTTCAATCACATTGTCCTATCCATACATATGGATATGTATGATTCAACAACAGCAAAAAAAAAAAAGTATCCTAGCTGGTGAAGCTTAGCCAGCTCAAGAGCATACAGCATGTTTATAAAGAATATTAAATATTATCCTGTAGAGTTGCCAGTTTGTTGTTGTTATTCTTTGTTCAGGAAATTAACAAAACATTTCTTAGAAATATCTTAAGGAAGTGATGCCTCAAAAAAAATTTTAAGGTGGTTTCATTTAGTCTAAGAGTTGCAAAGGTTGTCCAACAGTCGGTTAATGTGTATTCATCACACAGAACATTAAAACACATCAGCTTTTTCCATCCTGTTCAGACCTGTCCACTGTAATTGACAAACTTTTGTGACCAGGCACTGGAGACTGAAGGCACAACCTCTTCCTAGGTTTCTTCTCAGCCACACAGGTATGGGTAATTTGCCTGAGCTTTTCCTTTTCATAAAATCCTC
>VZRX01018068.1:61672-73442 GCA_013398075.1 Notiomystis cincta | reverse complement strand
CAATTTGTGTAGCTAGCCTGAATAAACAATTCTATTTTTTATTCTATTTTATTCTTTTATTGCTAAAAGATTTTAACTGGGGATAGTCACTTTGTTTTATGATCCAGAGGAGAGCCTCTTGATTCTCAGTTTAAATCCTGGTGGGAGACAAACTTCTCAGGATAAGGTGGGCATCAGCCCAAAGGTGCTAATACACAGAATGGGACAGAGGAGTCCTCTGTGCTTTTAAAATGGGAATTTCTCTCTGAATTTGTTCTTAAGCTCTCCATGCCCCAAAACTGCTGATGAGTTAAAAATGGATTTATGTCACAATCCCTGTTCCTTATAGGGGACTTCAAGGACCCCAGTACCTTTTGGAAGGACAACAGCGGGGCACCAGCAATCCAGGAGGTTCCTGGAAGGCTGTGAGGATAACTTCCTTCTTCAAGTGATAGAGTAGCCAAGAAGGAAAAGGGTGATGTTGTTGGACTTTGTGCTCACCAACAAGGAGGGGCTGCTTATGATCCTGAAACGCAGTCTGGACTGCAAGGTCCACAAAATGGAATTTAAGGTCCTTAGGACAGCAAGGAAGGAGCACAGAAAGCTCACGAGCGCGGACTTCACGAGAGCAGATTCTGGCCTTCCCAGCAATCTGCTTGGTCAAATACCATGGGAGAAAGCCCTGGAGGGAAGAGGTGCCCAAAAAAGCTGGTTGATATTCAAGGACAGCCTCTTCCAATATCAGGAGTGATTATCCCAACAAAGAGGAAATCAGGCAAATATGCCAGGAGTCCTGTGTGTATGAACAAGGATCTCCTGGGCAAACTCAGACATGAAAAGAAAGCCTGTGGAGGGTGAAAGGAAGGATAAGTGGTGAAAGCAATTCCTCCAGGTGAGGAATACAAAGGGATTGCTCAAGCAGCCAGGCATCAGCTCAGGAAAGCTAAAGCCCTGATGGGCTTAAATATGGCCAGAGACATCAAAGGCAACAACAAACAAAAGCTTCTAGAGATGTGCTGGTGATAAAAGGAAGACTAGGGAAAATATTCAGTCTCTCCAGAAGGAAAAAGGAGACCTGGTTACCAGGGACATGGAGAAGGCTGAGGTACTCGATAACTTTTTTGCCTTGGCCTTCCCCCACAAGTGCTCCAAACACTCTGCCTGAGATGCAGAAGGCAAAGGCAGGGACTGGGAGAATGCAGAACCACCCACTGTAGTAGAACATCAGGTTCAGGAACATGAAGGTGCCCAAGTCCATAGGGCCTGATGAGAGAACTAGCAGAGGAGGGGGCTAAGCCGTTATTCACTTTATTTGAGAAGTTATGGCAGACTGGTAGTTTCCAGTGACTGGAAAAGTGGGAACATATCCTCCACTTTTATAAAGGAATAAAAGGAAGTCCTGTGCAATGACAGGCCAATCAGTCCCATCTACCTCTGTGCCTGGCAAGATCATGGAGCAGGATCCTCCTGGAAACTATGCTAAACCACATGAAAAACAAGGAATTGGTGACAGCCAACATGGCTTCACTAAGGGCAAATCATGCCTGACAGATCTGGTGGCCTTCTATGATGGTGCCATAAATCATAGGTGGATAAGGGAAGAGCAACAGGTGTCATCTTCCTGGGCTTGTGCAAGGCATTTAACACTGTTCTACGTGATACCCTTATCTCTGAATAGGATTTGGAGAATATTGCACTGACTGTGTAGGGAATGGAGACTGTATGACACCATCAAATGCTTTTTGTGTACTTGGGTGAGCTGCCTTTTGGCTTAAGGATTAATTTACTTGAAAATCATAAAGGGATTCGCTATAAAGAAGTAACAAGATTCCTTCATTTGCAAAAATTATCTCTGTTTTTCCACAGTGTTGTACATATATTGAGAGAGAGACAGACATAACTGTTTATATTTTCTGACAGCAATTATTTTAAAAATAGATGAAACTGGGGACAGTGATTTAACTGGAACTATAAAATTAAAATTTATTTATAGATGAGATAGTTTCAGCTAAAGCCACACCCTAACAAAATCTCTATAACAACGTAAAAAGGCTTTCCTTTCCTTGAGAGTAAAGATGTAAATATGTTACAGATTGTGCTGATGAACTGAAATCTTTAAGAAGCAGATGTTAAAAGAAATAGGTCTCTAATATTTATACCACTCCAGAACTAATATAGCTGTGGAAAATGGATTTATTGTAATTGTAATAGTTAAAGTAACAGCACAGAAGTAATTTTTAATTCAATTAGGAGGTTTTGTTATGTTTATTTTATTACCATCAGCCACCAAACAGAGCTACAGTAAACAATTATAGAAATTCTATTCAACTAACTACAGAGGCAGTCAGATTTTGGAAAAAATCCTGCTACCCTGGAGTTTATTTGAAATAGTAAACATCTCTGCTAAAACAGGCTGAACCAACTGCTGCCTAGCTGAACAAGTTCTTAAAAGAAGTTGTTGCTTGTAGGTTGTATTCTCCAGTTCTACTCATCAACCAAAATAAATTTCAGTCTTTCTCCAGAAACCAAATGATTTTGATGTATACTCCACAAAGTGTGTTTGGTGTAAGGTGAATTTTGACCCCTTCTCTGATTTTAAATGATAGAAGCTGATAACACCTCTAGTTCCCATGGATAAGGAAGCCCCATCCGTTGGCATATGGTCAAGAAACAGCTGAGGCATGAAGTTTAAACTCTATCTATTGTTTAAAAGCACAACAAAATTGACCTTGTATTATATGGAAGAAGAAGCATTATTTTCGTATTAAGGACTGGAGTAGGTGTGAGCTTAGGGGAGCTGATGTAAATTGCCTCTCATTAGAGCAAAAGAACATGCTCAGTCTCAAAAATGAGGCTTCAAAGCATCTTTGTACCTGTTCCAACGCCAAGGGCCTTTCCAATCAAGGCATCTGATTGTAATGTAGACAAATTCACCTCCTGCCCTCAACAGAGAGCCCCAACGGCCCCAGGGTACTACACAGTCAGTCTGTGCCCACCAATGCCCTTGCTTTGCAGTGATTCACAGGAGAGAGGATATGGTTTCACTGTCAGCAAAAGGGAATTCAGCTTCTAGAGCCTGTACTACTCTAGACTCTCTCCTACTCCAGGTTTTCACATTCGAAGGGTTTCACTTGATTAACTCTGAATCTCACATAGACCATAAATAGCTGAGCCACACCTTTGTTCTGATGTCCTCAGCACTGGCCTCATTCTCAGGAGCCTTTGTAAAATGTGTTGCCAAAGCCTTGTTCCATTCAGAGCTGACTTTTACTAGGTCTAGTGTTTGCTGGGTTGCTCTGCCTAAAGCAGTGGGACAGCACCTGCTGCAGCTTTGTTTTCAGCCAGATACGTAACAAGGGAAAAATGAATGAACTGGTAGTAAAGTCATTTTGTCAGGGGTCTAATTGGCATTAGCAACTTGAAAACTGTGGGTAATCCAGCATAAACATTTGCAATAAACTATTTCTATTAGATATTTTTCCAATGTGAATAAAATTTTCTGAAATTAACAGAAACCCTGTAGCTTCCACAACCTTTATTAGGCAACCAAACATGCTATTTTACACAGTGCATTTTAAAAAGAAAATTACTCTGACACTGCAGAAAAACGAAGCAAACCCACTGAATACTGGCATGAATGTCTTTGTGTGAATTCAAGCTGTTATGCTGGTGGGATCAACCCAGATACTGCAGACACAGGATTAACCCAGATTTCATTTTCAAAGGTTTCTTCACAGCAGATTTTAATGAACACTGATATGAAATCTTTATACTCTATACCGCCTCACAACATTTTGAGTAAATACAGGGGCTTCCAAGGAAAGCCTGGTCTTTTAACCCGGATTTATGCCTTGCACAGAATTAGATGAAATCCATATAATTTAGGAAATGAATCATGTTCTACATAGCACTCCGAGGGAAAATAGATGCACTTCTTTTGGACTGGTGTGTCAGACTGGAGAGCCATATCAGACTGAGGGACTATATTCATATCAGACTTGGGTCTCCTGACTTGGAGAGGCTCAGAACAAGCAGGGCGGGGTGAGGGAGAGCACTGGGGAGGTGGCAGGGGGTTACTCAGTTTTGCAAATGACTGAATCAAACTGGCAGGCAAAATACAACATTGGTCAGCCCTCTACTAAGCAACCAGAACACTGAACAATGTAGGGAACAAAAATGCAGTTTTCTTCATCTGTCTCCAAAGAGAAACACTACCAGCCAGTGCCTCTATTTCTGTTTAAAAAATCTCAAAATTATTATTTTAATTTTAGGAAGATTCTAGCAGCAGTGAGGCTGACTGCTGCAATCCCAGCTAGACCTCTGCTATCACCTCATTCAGGTCTCCCAGCAGACAGTTGCCTGGTGGTAGAGGCAGCTCACAGAGCAGCAGTCACCAGGACCACTCCTGTAAAAGTAGCACAATTTTCCTCTGGTGACAAGTGATGCCACCGAAGGGAGAGGTAGGGAGGATCTTGACATAACCTGATGCTCATTCTCACACACAGCATTACAGACCCTTGGTCTGGCTGTGATTTTAGCTAAGAAAGCTGCCATTTTAAATATCTCTGCCATTAAATTTCTGTACCCTGGTCTCCCATTAGCTTCCTGTATGATTACTGCTCTTGTTCCAGCCTGTGGGATAAAAAATAAAGGGACACAGCAATTTTTCGTGTTTGTCACTAAAAAAAATCCATGCAGCAAAACCAAACCTCTGCTATTGCCAATCAACATAGCAGGGCTGAAGTCAATGCCAGTCTACATCAGCTGAGGGGCTGATCCCACTGCACCACCTTGAGGGGTTTTACATTTCCTATGGATGATGATAAAACACATTTCAGCAAAAGCTATATCAAAGTAAAACAGATGAAGCAGAAAATTGACAGAGCTGTCTATCCAAAAGTGTCTGCTTAAAGAATTTAATGAAGAATCGTAATGCAGTTAGCTTGGAAACAGTTAACATGCTAAAAGGAGTCATCAGCTTGGTAGCAAAAAGGAAAAAAGCAAGCATCGTGAAAGTACTGGAACAGTACCTTACTGCTCTGCTGCAGCACCCTACAGTTATCAGAAGAAATTCTCCCCTGCTTGTAGTCAATGGCAGCCTGAACAAAATGGCAACTCCTGTTGCCCCACAGAAATGCAATCACATCTTTGACTGGAAACACCAATGTTTGACATCCACAGGCTGGTGGTAAGCCTGATGCAGCATTTGTGTAGGTTGCTATCAATTACAATGCTTAACTGCGTTGTGTTTACCAGAAAAGGAGGAATAGTTTGCAGAACATGACTGCAGGGTCTTGGAGAGACAGGAGAAGGATCCTGCCTGTAGCATAACTTGCAGTGGTCTACAAGTGCATGTGGGGGCAGAGATATTCTGCACATCATCTCCCAATGCAGATGCACTGTTCAAACACACACACATACACTTATTCCACAAGCAACCTAAATATATTAATTTTAAAAACACAGCTCTGCTCACTTGCTGTGAGGATAGACTGTCCAGTTCTAATCATCTTTCTCAGATATTTTAATCACTGAAATTCCTCAGGCTCCCCTACTGAACTAATATAGCAAGACCTGACCCACAAAAGCTCACCAGTTACGAAAAGATCACATGTATGTTTTTGTTCTTATCTTTGCTATGCACAAATATGCTACTGACAGGAGGGATAAGAGATAGAAATAGCAAGGATGGCTTTCAAATGATGCTATCTGCAGCTGTCATGGAGACCAACAGGGACTGGGATTGCTCGGCACCCTGTTAAATATCAAGGCGCCTCTCCATGTAGACACACACATATGCATCAACACCTTCCCTGCATGTACATACATGCCCATTTTATTATACCCTGCACACCCAATAACTTCATCCTACAGTGAAATCTTTACACACACACACACAGATGCATGCTAACTAACACTCCTTCTGCAGCACACACACACAAAACCTAACGACAGGCACTGGAGAAATCCAGCACAGCTCTGCAGGCAGAAAGTGCTGGCTGAAGCCATGCAGTGCACACCCAAGCCACGGCGATTGGTGCCTTATCATTATGTATAATAAATAACAGCATTTAATAATGACAGCACCGCTGCGCTGCCTGCACTGACACCCTCCCGACTCCATGCTCCTAAACCATTTAAACAACACGGTCCTGTGCATGAAACACATGGAATGAAAAGCAGGCAGGACATGATCACTGCAAGAGATAGGCTCCGGCAGTGAAAGCTGCTTCATGTCAGAGTGGGCTTTTCCGAGCTTTCAGATGTGTGATCCGCATGTCTAATAATGAACAGATTTAGTCAATCCATCATTTCTGGCATCAGTCCCTTACCTTGAAATGCTGCAGCTGAAGTATCTGGTCCTCAAGCTGTTGTCTCTTGCCTTCTATTTCTGTCTGCCTTTTCCTTTTCTCCTTGGAAAAATAATTTTGAGAGAAAGAGAGAGAGAGGGAGAGAGAGGGAGAGAGGGGGGAAGAGAGAGAGAGAGAGAGAGAGAGATCTCGTCAGAGAAACGGAGGCTTTAAGGGTAGCAGATTCGTAACAGCATGTAAGCAGTCAAACACATCTGTACAGATGTCACCAGTCCCATTTCACCTGCTCCTCTGCCTGCTGGTATGCAAACAGCAGCGCTCTGGGAAGATGCCAGCCCCAGACTGGCTGGTTACTTGCCAGTAGGAGAAATTCTCCTCGCTTGCTCCCGGCAGCCGGAGCAGCAACAGAGTGCACAGTCCCAGAGGAGGGGAGAAAACAGGCATAACAGCTGAGAGGGAAGTTAAAGGGACAAAGATGTGATTTTGCATTGGAGATGCTGGGGCCAAAACCAGTGTGGAGCAACTGTGTGACAGCAAGGTGTCACAAAATTAGGGGGTGGCATTATGGAGGAAGAGAGCAGTCTGCAGACCTCATTTTTCCCCAGCAGGTTTGGTGGTAAGGCTTTCCCTGGGCTCAATGGGGGAAAGATGTTTCAGCCAAATTGCATGGGATTTACTTACCAAGTAAACCTACAGCTGGCTGTGTTTAACATTCGAGACACCAGCACATGCCAGCAGCTGGCCCTTACCAGGTCCCTGCAGCTGGAGTGACCAAGTGGTGCCAAGGACAGCACAGTCCTTTCCACAGTTGAGCTGATACAGCCCCATTCATTTGCTCCCAGGCTGCTCCCTTCAGCAGGCAGCACATCCGCTCAGGTGTTCCAAGAGGAGAATGACCTGCTTTTCCCCCTGCAACCCCTTCCTCTTCAGAAGGCAAACTGTTTGCCTTTGTCAGTCTTCTGCACCTTCTGGGGAGAATTTCTCCTCACCCATCCACTCCCATCCTGGACCAGGCTCCCTCTCCTGAAGGTAATTTCTCATTTCAGATTTTGTAGCCAAGACAGAAATACTGAGTAATTAATGAAGGCAGTCAGTAAGCACACCAGCCCCTATTTTTACGGGAACAGTGTTTTTTGTTCCTGATCTGCAAAACCATTTTTTTTTGTTATTTAAATATTTCAGTAGCAGTAAGGTTGGGTTTGAAGACATTTGAGGATTCCTTAAATACACAAAATAGTTTTTCTTACTTATTTCTAGGTGCCCTACTCATGCTCTGGGAATTCTCTGCTTTCCAGGGATTTCAAACCTTCATGCCTTGTCCTCAAGGAGTAGATGATAAGATTCTGCCTATGCATAAATTAATCATGCTTATTCTGGATATCAAACAAGGCATATGGGGGAAAATATCACATTTACAAGGAAGATCAGGAAACTTAAAAAAATTATTAGTTGATGTCAAGCTCACTAAAAACAAAGCAAAATATGGAGGTAGAAAACAGCCTGGATCACTTCTGATGAAGAGTTAGATGTCAGAATGGTGATGGAAAAGGTGGAGTAATGAACCCAGAAGAAGCAAAGTACCTAAATATAACACATATCAAGCAGTTCTGTAATATTTTGCACGCTCTTACATGCTGATTTCTCATGTACATCTATATTTACACACACACTCTCCTTTGTCTGAAATATTTAAGACTACTGCTGAACAAATCCTAGAATCATAGAATGGTCTGGGTTTGAAGGGATCTTAAAGACCATCTCGTTCCCATCAACCTGCCAGGAGCAGGGTGATCTTTCACCAGACTGAGTTGCTCAGAGTCCCATCCAAGCTGACATTGAATACTCCCTGGGCATCAGTTGCCTTTCTAGTACCTCACCACCCTCACAGTAAAGAATTTCTCCCTAACATCTAATCTAAAGCTACTCTCTTTCAGTTTGAAGCCATTCCCCCTTGTCCTGTCTCTACATGTTCTTGTCAAGAGTCCCTCTCCACACTTCTTATAGGGTCCCTTCAGGTACATCCTATGACCCTATCAGGTCATCCCTTCTCCTTTTCAGGCTGAGCAATCCCAATTCTCTCAGCCTTTTCTCCTAGGGGAGGTGCTCCATCCCTCTAATCATCCTGTTGGCCCTCCTCTTGCTCCAACAGGTCTGCTGAAGTTGTTTTAGAGGAGGAAAATCAGCATTTTCAGTAACTAAAATGTCACAAACAGTGCCTATCTTGACATCTCACTGTTCTCTGCACACAGAAGACAGTTTGCATTTACACACACAGAGGCATATGGAATTTGTGCACATCTTTAAAAACTCTTCTGGTTTTAGAACTGTGGTCTGTGGATCATCACTCTTATCCTCCAATCTGCATTAACCCTTTACATTTTTGAAATGAATTGGCTGTTAAATGTTTCAGGGGTTACACCCCCAATATTATTCAGGGACATCTCTTGTCATTTTTTTCATTCTGTGATACTAGCAGCATACTTGGAGTCTGAAAACCAGAATTAGTTTTTTGTTTTTTCCTCAAACAGCTGGTCAGCCATGGGCCTGAATAAAGTAGTTCTAAAAGCTGTTTCAGCTAATGGCCTAATATTCTTAGAATAAGGATAAATCTGCCCTTTTGTGTGAAGCTGGCCAGATGAAAAAGTATTAGATTTCACATATGTAGGCATTAACACCTCACATTTGACACTCCATAGGCCAGCATAAGGCACATCCATCTTCACTGTTAAGTGATCTAGATTGATAGGTGCATCTATATATATACACATATGTTTATATATAAATGTGTATACACACAGAGACACACACACACTGTACATATATACACATTATATATGTATGTATTCTACCTTCCACAAAAACCTTGTCATTAAAACATATGATGGAAACCACCACGATACATCCTTTAGCTGGTTGTGTTATGCTGTATAATGGATGTGGCAAGACAGCCTTATAAAAGATAGATGAAAACTCCTTTCCTTTTTGAGAAAGGGAAAGCACTTAGAGTATTTTCCCTGTAGGCAGCAACACAGCAGGCACTAAAATACTTGAACTACTTACTAACTAGTGGATTTCTGTGGAGTCAAATTGGAATATTGCTCACATTTCCATTTCACTGGTATTCAGAAAGCCTAAGTGTGTATGCCTTTACCCTCTGATTTTGTACAAGCTATGGCGGAGGAATGTGACAACAAAAGTACTTTTTTTCCCCTAAAGATTGTGTGAATCAGCTATCAAGACTTCCCACCTTCAAGTCTCTATATCATATTCCATTTAGGTTTATCCCAGTCACTGAAGGTCGGGACTATATGTGTACCTGGTTTTCGTAAGCAGGTTCTGGAAAAGTGTGGTAGAAGACTGGACTGGATGACAAAAATCCTACCAAAACCATCATGCCAAGGATTTTACACATCATGCCAGCTTCCACTTAAACAGTCTTCTGATTCAGTACTTTAAACATGGGATTTGAAGCACATGCTTAACTTAAGCATTTGTTAAGGCACTTTTCTATGAGTAAGCCAGTAAATGTTCCTCATTACTTTGTTCATCTACTTACAGATAACATTTTCCCAGGTATTCCTGCTAAATTACAAATTTCTAAGGGTACTGGCACAAAGAAAATAAAGTAGTTGCTTTAAACAGAAAAGTTTACTCCAGAAGCTGGATTGAAGAGATGTGGAAAAGACTGGAATTAGTTTTATTGTGATTGTGGCATCTTTAGAAGAAAACTTTCATGTCTTTCTGAGGTGTATCTATCTGTGCTGCTTCTGTAATAATACAGAAAGTCATCACAGATAGTTACCCTTCCAAAAAGCTAGAGGAGTACCATTTGGGAGGTAGTCTCAGGGGACTCTAATATTTGAGATTATTAATGAGTAAAACAGGATGTAACCTTTGCATCTCTCCATTCACCAAATTACAAGGAAAATGGGAAATCTAAAATAGCCTTTTTTTTTTTTTTTGTACTCAGACTTACAGAATGGGAAAAGCACACAGGTCAAACAGCAATGTGACTCACACTGGAAAAATGAGACTCGTATTCAGTGTGTGGATGTGCAACACGTAAGCTATAATTCTATTTCCAAGAAGCTAGATTTTAGAAAGGATGAAATTCTTAGCACTAAAGTGGGTAGGTGCCATCTTCCTATTGCTAAAAAACAAATCTATCAGATACTCAGTAAGAACTCTTGCACTTGGAAGAACAAGAGGCATTGGGAGGATGAAATAGAGATCTGTAAAATCATGGAAATAGCCAGTGGATGGCTATTGCTCACTCTGTCTTCCACAAAAAAGGGGCCATCAAGTGAAACTGGATGGAGCAGTTTTGAAGCCAATGCAATGGTCTGCTGTGGAAACCCATGCCCCAGGATGCTGTGGGTTCTAGAACGTGATGGACATCCCAGGGGAGCCTGGGGACAATCAGAGAGTAGGAATACTGTGAGGATGGTTACTACAGAAACTGAAATACATTTGGTTCAGGAAGCCCCTGAACCACATATGATTTTAAGGACTTCTGCTAAGTTTTTGTATGCTTTTGTCTTTCTTTCATTGTTAATCTTAACAACCACTGACTTTTTTGTCTGAATAGTGTGTTGTTGCTCAAAATAACCTACAGTTTAGTATCACTTGTCAAACCATTCCAGTCCAAACAACTCCAGCAACCACAAACCACTGCCACCAACTACAAAAAACTCAAACTCAAAGTACAAGATCTTGAAGAAAACAAGTTATGCCAAAACAATTCCCTATGATACTGCAGTCACAGAATACTTCATTTTTCCATTACAAAATAATTTTTGTTCTTGTTTAGAAATCTGCCTGCAGAGCGTGGGAGGTGACACAGAGATTACTCAGCTCACCAAGCCATAACTGTCTGTGGAGAAACATGCACCTCTACCAATCCTTGGGGCAGTAAAGAGCTGGCTAAGAACTTTGATCTACTTGCACTGGCAGAAGCATTCTGATTTCTTTGTTTTAAAGCCAGCTCAGGCCTGTGGAGAAAGCACACCATGAAGCAGCACAGAAGCTAAGCACTATTTGATTGACCTCGCTGTGAAAATACCTAAAATTCATGTGAGGCCAAGGTTTATGGTACAAGTATCCAAAAGAACATGCTGGGAGAAAAGAAAACATTCCCAACTCAACAGAAAATCCAACAGGGGTCATGTGAACCTGGAGGAGAAGGGTGGCACATCACTGGAGCAGCTACCATCAGTAGTTTCAGACATCTACCACTGGAATCGTCCTGCATACCAAGCAAGTGTCCAGCTTGACACAGAGGTTGTGACAATGCAAATGCTGTGACAATGCTTGCCTGTTGTGACAGTGCAAAACAAATGCACCCAAAAATGGCACATGGGGAAAAACTATAGTCTGCTTCAAAGCAAGGAAAACAGTTACAAAGAACTGTCTTCAAAGAATTGTCTTCAAAGATTTACATTAATTTCTTCAGTGATTATTTTCTCTACTCTGCCTTTCTG
>VZRX01018068.1:3862-61660 GCA_013398075.1 Notiomystis cincta | reverse complement strand
CTTGCTGGAAGATATTATTCCTCCAGTATTTAAAAGTCACATATTTTTAAGGCAGGAATTAAGGATAAAAAAATCAAGCAAAAGAGCTGCTGATATCTCATTTTTTTTTACCAGTTTGGAGAGACCCAGAACTCTGGGGGAAAACTCTTGGTTCTGTAAAAAATTTCAACCTGCAATTTTCATAATCCCAAGAAACCATTCCTCAGGGAAACAGAACCTTTNCCCTCTCCCTCTCCTTCTCCTTCTCCTCTCCCAATTTCTTCACTCATGTCAAGTCACCTCTTTATTTCCCTCTTGTGTCTGAAGAGAACGGATCTCTCTTGAGACCAACCATCCCTGCCAGTTGCAGTGATGCAGCCCAGTATTGGCACCACTTTGCAGACTCCAGTTCTGAATGTTATCTGCTGTTGAGAGCAGCATGCAGCACAAATCACAGCACCAGAAGGGGCAGGATGCAGAACTGAAGCAGAGACACTCTTACATCAGAATAAACACATCTCGAAGGGTGGTGGCAAATGCCTGCTCCTTTTGGATCGTCAATGCCCACTTTCATTACTTGCTGCCAGTTGTCCTGCATGACTGTGCTTGGTATTACAGGTAGACACGCAGACTCTGTAATTGCAAGATGAGGACTTGTCTGGTCTCCTGTTTTGAGCACTGGGAAACATGCTGTTTCTGATTATGGGAAAGGACTCTTCCTGCAGCTCATCTCCTACTGTGCTTCAAGCAGAATCAAGCCTATGCTTGTCTTGAGATCCACTTTTTCTCTGCAATTACCCCATCAACAAGACATAAATGCAAGCTACTGGCTTTACTCCCTTAGGCATTTTCCTGTAAGACCCTCTGCCCCAGTTCCCTGAAATCCCATGGCCACCTCAGTAAGCTTTGTTTCACTTGAAACATGATCCAGAGACAACTTCCCTGCACATGTATACTGGAATACAGCTTCTGAACTTAAGAGAACTGCACTCTCTGCTCCTATGTAGCATCTCAGAGACTGACACCCTTCTTCACTCACAGTTCTCCTGTGCAGAAGGCTCATTTCTTAAAACACAGAGTCATTATTTCAAGTGTCCTAAGTGCCTAAGACCTTTGTAGCCCACCTTACTGGACCTCCTCCATACCTAATTAAAGCAAATTGTGTGTTGGAAAGTTCTAGATGGGATGCAGGGATAGCAGGAGTACAGTCTGCTGCTGCAATGATTTTCATTATCTTCCATATACCCATATGTTTTATGATAAAGCTGTGTCCATTTCCATTACTCCATGCAAGAAGCAGATAGGTTATCAAGGAATAAACAACAGGAGTTCCCAATTGCACAGGTGCAGCAGATAAATGCCTGAGGGGAGCAAGTGAAACCCAGCTAAAAGGTAAGGGCTGGGTTTAGCTCCCTTCCTCATGCCCACTCTATCCATGGTTCTATACACAGCAAAAAGCAAATCTGAGATTGGAGCCAAGGGGAACAATTCATGATCAGGTATGCCCTCCACCTCCTCTCTTGTAAAACTTGTATAAAACAGAGATAACTGACACAAGGGTTGATTCCCTTTAACCACACAGATTGCCACAGCATGCAAGAAATGACTTGGCACGTTTGTTTTGGAAAGAGAATAAACTCAATTCACTGAGTCCAAACCTGGCAAGGGAGTGACTGGAAGAGCCTAGAAGTTACGGAAATGTTTTGTTTTTCATATATTGAACAGGTGCCTGCTAAGGGTAAGGCAGAATTACTTGCAATGAGGTGACCCTCAAGGTGAAGAAATAAGATTTTGTCAGGCAGAAATACACTGCCTTTAACTGCAGCTTTGCATCTCTTTTCTCTAGTGGTGAGGGTCAGAGAAATTACTTGCTTATGCACAAGGCAAGGGTGGTTTGAGAGAGGTAAAGAGATACAGGTGCCAGCAACCAACCTAAATGCTCTCTTAGCAAAGGAACAGGTATTTCTGGTCTGCAGCCCCCTTTCCTGATGATTGTTGTCACCTGCCTGCAGAAAAACAGTTCTCTCAAAATTCATTTGGTCCATTTCATCTAAGTTAGGCTACTCTTGCACTATGTCAAAGGATGGGTTTCTCTGGTGCTGAGCTGCTGAAGGAAATAGAATAGCTGTGCCTCCACATGAGCATTGCCCTCCACACAGTGTTTGAGTAGGAGACCTGAAATAATCATCTGGTCTGTTTGGGATATCAGAGGAGTTCATTCACGTGGAGCCCTGTAAGACTTAACTGCAGCTCAGGGCTTCTGAATTATGAACACTTCCTGACTGCCACAAACCCACTGCCAATGTCACAGTTGGGACTATCCAAGTCAAAGCTGTTCAGGAGTAGAAAGGATCATCTTTGGAGAAGGCAGCAATTCCCATGATCCTCTAAAGGGCGGCAGCAAAAATTTCAGCTGCCCTGTGTGATTGTAATTATAGCTCTCTGGTCACTGAAGGCAACCACCACGATGCACACAGACAATGACTGCTTAATTAAAATCACCATGCATCTCAAACAACAAATAAAAGGATGGCACTGCTCCCAGAACAACAGCCCTTACTGAAAACTGATGAACACGGGAAGGAATTTCCTTTTTAAAAATTCCCTCATTAGCAATTTTGAAAGGGGACATATGGGAAAAATGTCTCATGGAGAGGGTGAAGTAAAATTATTCGAGGAGAAAACATGGTTCCTTGGTTATGCCATGGGGAAATCTCCACTTTGATGGAGCAGTAATACCCATTTTCATGCAACACAGATTTTATGTGCAAATCTTCCTTCCACTGAATGCTACTGGGCCAGTGGAAGCAGCTTCAGGTCTAACCTGATCCATGTGCATTTTTGACTGGGCCACCACCATAATGAGTCCTCAAAGTATGAAAAGTTTTAATCAACTGCCCTTCTTTCCTCCCATTTCTGAAATGAACATGGGCTGACACCCACAGATGCTGCTTCCCTTCAGTTGCTGACAGAAAAAAGTCACACTTTCCTATGCATTTACAATTTAATCATGGGTGTCAGGCTCTTCAATGGCTGCTGAGAGGTGACCAGGGTCATTGGGGTCTGAGGATCTTTTCTGTGAGATATGACAATGAGGCAAACAGTTGTCATATAAATGTCAGATTCCCACCCCCTATTAATTCCACATCAGCATGTCTTCCAGAACTTTGAAGTTGTTACTCTAACCCTGAAAATGGGAAAGAGCCCAGGGTCACTTGAGTCCAGAAGCAACCTTTTCTGCAATACCAATTATTTGTGGAAAGTGCTCAAAAAACTGTATAGAGCCTATCAGTATAAATCATAAAATGATTTATCCATTACTCTGGATAATCCTTCATAGGAGTTACAAATGACAGGCAACTACACTTCATTACCTAGTGCCTGCTACAGCTAACCTGCAAGATGATATGTATGGCTTGCTAGCACTGACCTTCTTCTACTGCAGCCTGAGCTAGATGAAAAATTATGTCATCTAGAAAATTGCCTTTCTTCCTAAAAATAACATGAATTTTCCAGATTATGTCACATAAAAGAAATTCTGAAACTTCTATTTTGTCTAGACAACCATCAAAATTCTGAAAGAAGCTACTTTTTAATCAAGTATTTTTTCTCTGTATTTTTTCTTAAAAATATATTTTGGATAAGGAATGTTAAGCAGACTATACTTTTTGTGAATATCATTCACAAAAGTATACAATAAGGAGTTTCTTTAGCCTGAGTAGACTATTTGTACAAAGTCAGTTCATTAACGTTTCCTACTCTCATGCTGCTACTAACAGGCTTTGGTTTAAATCCATGCTGTTCAATGTCTACTCTTTCACTGCTGCTGAAAAGGAGAAAGCCGGGATTTGGTCTGTAGGCATAATTTAATCACATTTCCACAGCTTCAAATAAAAGTCTCTTGTTTACCCTCATGCCCCATACACTCCCTAAATACCTCTTTATACTGCCAATGAAGCTGTTGTAAAGCCTCATTGTGAAGGTGGAAACACCTCTGATCACAACTGAATGTGCAGAAAAACACCTATACAAGATTTATCTAGAAATGAAAAATAAATCACAAAGGTTTTAAGGCATCCAAGCTGAAGCTATGATTGCTTATACTGGTTTCCTCCTAAGCAAATGTCTGGTGAGGATCTCCATGCATTATTTTTCATTTGGTGAGAACTTAGACTAGAATTACCAAGACTGGGATTTCAGCAGAATTTGTTTTCCCTCTTTATACATTTTAATTGCACATATGACAAACATGTTCACTTCAAGAAACTTAAAAGTTCCCCAAGACATAGCATATGAAGTGGGAAGAAGAAATTGGATTTTCTGCAGTGGAAAGGGAACAAACTGGTCTAGCTGGTCAGCACAGAGCAATGGCCAGGATCCACAGGGACAACCAGTGTTAATTCTGGTGCTTGAATCATATCCAGCTTTTTGCTTGTTATTTTCAAAGCACTCGTAGAAAAGACCCAAATGAAGGAATTAATACATAGAACCGGGCTTTGTGTTTTAATCCTTACATTCTGGCTGGATTAGCAAATTGTTTCAGAGTCTCAGTGCTTCACATCAAAATGTTCTTACTGAGGCTTCCTCCCTTTGCCTGTGTGTATGGCAGCTTGCCTGCTGGCCCGAGCCTTTTGGCACTGACCTACGAGACATCCCACCCAACCTCCCTCATGTTGCAGGGCTAGGCTTGGCTGCTGCACTGTGCAGGGATCCTCTGCTGATGAAAAGCACTTCTTCTCATCTGTGAGATAAAATTACTAGCTCAAACACCTCTCTTTAAGCTTTTGTCTAATCTAGGTCACTAGCTAAGGATACTTACATTGTCTGATGCTCAGGGATCTGCTAACATGTGGCAGTTGCTGGTGTGTTTGAATCCTAACTCCTACATTCAGGAAGAATGTAATTCTACATTCATGCCTGGTTTTACAGAGAAAGGAATGAGGGAGAGAACCTTCCTTACAACTACAGTGTGATGCAATTCAAAGTCTGAGATTTGCCACCTTCTATCTGCCAGTACCCTTCCAAACTGGTGATGATAATGAGACAACATACCAGTTCACAAACCACTATTCTGGCTAAGTCTTCCTTTCTTTCTGAAGCAGCTGTTGAGGGTTGGGTTCCTCTTGCTTTTTGGCCAGCCCTGGAGATCTTACACATTTGCACCTTGTGAAGACCCACACAGGTCTGGGAGGGAAAGAGTGCCCCTCTTCCATTAGGGGGTAACTCCCTGCTGAGTCACAGAGACTGGTGGGACTGCTGGACATGCCCTTTCTGCCTCCTCTCCAATCCATCAGGGGAGTCACATTACTCCAGCAAGAGAACACAGAGAGACCATTGACCATAAATGAAGAACTTGATCATGACTGGGAGAGTAGATACATCTATGTGCTTGGTAAAAAACATGCTGTGATCCAGGTATGCTAAAAATCCTACCCAGCCTTGGCCTTGGCATCTTGCCTTTGTAACACATAAAAGAACTGGTTTCATCTCCAGCCAGCTTACTTCTGGAAAGCTTATTTAATTTGACAGGTGTAAGATCACATGCCTCAACACTGAACCTTAGCAGTATGCAGGAGGAATTACTGCTATGTCATTCCTTTAGGTCAGGCATCCCAATGCTTTTTGTGTGAATAGGAACAGCTGGGACATTACATGACTTTTATTGCCTAACAAATTCATCTGCTGGCATTCTCCCTTCACCATCAAAGGCAAAGACTGCCCTGATCCTGGCAACACAAAGAGACCCCCAATGCAGCTTTCCATCACCATCTGGTCACATCAAGTAGGGAGGAACTGGTACACACATGAAACCTGATGTGCCTGACATGTGCCTGATTTCTCTCCAGGAACAGATTAGCTGCAGATTCTCAAGGCAGGGTCCTCACCTTGAGCTGCAGGCTGTTGGCAGGATGCAGTGTCAGTCTGCTGCATTGATGGGAGAGACGCTGGGCAGAGCAACAGATAAACACAGCCTGGATCTCACTGCCTTCATGCTTGGCTCCAGAACCCAAATCCACGTAGAGATGGCAAATTTTTGCTGTGCCATCAAAGGTTTGTCCCCTTCAGAAAACCACCCACATTTTCCTGTGATTTGCATCCCTGCTGAGAAGCGTACCTGGGAATTCACAGCTTCAAGGTCATCTCAGTGACCCATATGCCTGCTGTGTGGTTTGTGCATGTTTGTCTGCCCAGGTGCTCAGGGTTTGTGGAGATCTGAAACAGCGAAGAGTTTAGAGGAATTTCACACTTAGCTGGCACACACACCGGACAGGTTTATAAAACTGTAGACCATTTGAACAGCTTATTAAACAGCAATGAGTGTAGAAAAAAACCCCCAACAAAACCCAAAGCCAAACCATGCAGGTAACAGAAGAAGCTTCAGGGATGTGGGCTGATTCCTGCCTCTTCCTGAGTAATGTGGCCTCATCTACAGAGTGCCAAAAGGATGTCATGCAGGTCCTGTTTAACTACTCCTGCACAACTCCTCTCTCTTTGTCTGGATGTTCTGCAGACCTCTGCACAAAGGAGGCCTTACTATTCTCTAACATCAGATTCTAAAACCACTCCTCCTTCTTCCATGGAGCATTTCTCTCAGTTTCGCTCTTCTGTTAACTTGAAAAGGCATCTCTGCAGCAATTCCTTCTATGAAGCTAGAGGAGGGAGAGGATGCAACTGCAGACATGTCCCTTCTCAAAATTCATATTCCTTCTTCCTCCTACCTTTACTCCATTCGGACATAACAGGACATATTGTTTTGCACACAGGAACATCCTTAAGGAAGGTCAGATCCTTCTCTGAGGCTGCCTCAGAAGGCTTAGTGCTCTTCCTTAAAGCTTTATCTTTTAAAGATGGGTAGCTTAGTGACCTCCAGGGATTCAGACAAGATAAAGTCGGTGAATAGTCATCATCTGCCACAGACTTCAACATGTTGCTCTGCACATGCCTGTAGGAATCCCTGTTGAAGGAGCTTATTTAATTCAGGTCTATGTGAAATGTGCATTTCTCTTTACTCAGTGACTGGATTAAAGTGAAAAATATAGCAAGTTGCCATATTTTATATGGCTTATAAACTCTGATTCCCTGCAGGAGCTTGTAGAAAAAGCAAAGGTCTCAATGTCTAAACTGGCTGCGCTGTTGGAACCATGAAAGAAGCCATGACAGCTTGCAGTGGAGCAGCGGGTTCCAAGGAGTGTACACCACTGCCTTGGCCTCTAGACTCTTCTGCCTGGAAGACACCCACAAGCGAGCTCTGTGACCTTTTAAATGGAAAGATCTTAAGAAATGTGCTCAAAAGGCAAAAGACACTTAAGTACATTGGCCAAAAGTGATGCAACGCACCACTTAAATTCAGGCACACCTGCCTTGCATGCCACAGTGTAAGGTTACTTTGTGAGACTCCAACATAGTATTTACTTATTGCTTGTGCTAAACTATATAACAACCATTCTCTATACTCTGCATGGTAATACAGCGGGCAGTAAAAAGCTGCCCTGTTCTATAAATTATGATTAATGGGTTCTGCCCTTGATGACCAGACTGCTCCATGGTTTCTGAAGTGATTCTGCCTTTGCCTTAGAACAAACTCTGCCAGCTTATGAGCAGAGAGATATAACTTCTAGACATGTTACTGGCAAAGGTGATCAGAGATAATGTATTGCATTGATACAGTGATTATAGTGTCTCTATTTTAAGCTAAAAGTAGGGGAAAAAGGAGAGAGGTAAAGGGACAACAGCTCCCCACCTAGCTAGTGAAGGAATTTTCCAGACTAAGGTAAAAACCAAACCTCCTATTTTTATTTGTTTCAGACCAAGCTAAAATTAGCTTTTTAAGCTTTTCTTCACTTTAAAGGAAAACTGCTGGCCTTCCATTCAACTACTTACATCTTCCACACAACTCTCTTTCCAGCTTGATGGTTGTGCTATTACCTGAAAAATTGGACCAGTGCAGTGCTCAAATGGGATACAGCTACAGGCTTGGGTATGATGCTGCACACAACTGAATCACTTAACTTTGCAGGGACCAGCAGAAGAGCATGTAAAGCCAACACCCAAGGTCCATTAAGAAAAGACATACCCAAGACTTTTCCAGGGATGGCAGGAGAGTCTAGGAGGACTGCTGGGAATGTATTTCTTGGTACACAAGAGGGGTTGAAAAACCCCTCTCCTCTGTGCATTAGCACTTGTGTGATATGTAATCGGTTACCCCATACACTGAAGGAATTCATGGGAAGTTTCTCATGGCCTAAATGTTAGTGGATCAATAATCCTGCACAGGCAGTAGCTGCTGAGTTCTATACAAAATCCAGTTCTCACAGCTCAAGTCAGCACCACATTTGGCTGCAAGTCCTCACACAGGAGAGGACCAAATAGTTCAAATGAAGAAAGGACTTAGAAGCCTCAGTAAAGTCTGGCTAGAAAGATATTTTAGTTTTTCTTCACAGTTTGGCAAACCAGGATTGGGCTCCAGAAACCATATAGGATATTAAAATATTCACTTTTTGTAAGATCATTTAACAAGAGAAGCATCTCCATCCTTGACCACTCCTGATGATCACTACTCTTTTAATCTCTCAGTCCATGGCAGAGACAGCACAACCCACTGCATCTTGACTGGGTTTCCAACTGGTCTGCCACCAGAGATAGGAAACTTCATTTAGACTGCAACCTCCTTGTGGCAGACACAGTCTTTCTGTTCTGTAATTACACAAAGTTTAATAGAAAGAGGTACTAATTCCTGCCTGGGATTGTTATGTTATGACAGAAACAGTCTCACAGCCAGAAATAAGCACTATGCAGAGGAATTCTGTGCAAACTATATGGATTCCCAAATCCTGAGGCTGGACACATCAAAACCTTGCATTTTGTGAATTTTTGTGTCTCAGATCCTCTGACAGGTATCTTGCACAGATGTAGTGTCGTGTTCCTCCAGGAAGGAACAAATAGAACTTACCTCAGCTTTGCCTCCTGTCACATTTCACTACGTGAGTACAAGCACAATGGAAGCTCAAGGAAGAACACACAGCATTTGTCATCAAGCCGTAACTGTATTCAACAGTGCTACAGATGAACACACAAATTCAGGATGTTTTCTAACTGTCAGGCAAAATGTTTCTTGAGGTAGTGACTCATAAAACAGGGAGAAATTATTTTCCACAGAGCTACTCAGGATTTATAAGTTCTTCAAATGATTCAAGCTTCCTTTTTAAAAATATTTTTACTGTTGAAGGACACAAGTTTGACACACCAAACCCTCAGTAAAAATGCTAAAGAAAACTTTGAGAGTATTATCACCAGGATTTTCAAATGGCTTCATCCATTATCTTTAATATGAGCATAATGAGGTCACTATGTGCACATCTGCAGTGCATGCTTTTCCAGTGCATGAGAATAAACTTTACAGACTGTATCACTGATCTGGCAAGCATCTGTCTCCTGTACCACTGAAATCATCTGCTATCCACTTTTGACAAGGGTCAGCTTGCCGGCAAAATCACTGCTCTGTACAACCTCTAGAAATAGCAGATTTTCCCCATCAGAGCAACTAAAATGTTAAAGATGACAAGCTGCAAAACTGGATACATACCACAAAGAAAAGAGAGCACAACACTAAGCTCTTACAGCAAGCTGAGTTTTGCTTGACGTAGCATGCACAATGCCACTACAATCAGATCACAGCAAGCCATCTAGTTGTGATACTATTGAAATTCCTGTCCCTGAAATGCTGGGTGTTTCCTAGGTATCCCTCCAGTCAAGACAGAATGAAATTGACACAAGTGCTCCAGCCTGTAGACAGATCACGGTGAATTTGCTGCCGAGCCGGTTGCTCTGGGAAGTGAAGGATGTAGCCTGAAAGGGAGGTGCTACTGATCAGTACAAGCCACTCTACCTGTGCTCTTACAGTGCCCTGAAAATCGAATGTACAAAACTGCCTGTTGCCAAGCAGGGATGGGAAGAGGGAGACCTGTATCCCCTTTTTGCAGCTAGGCTACAAGAGCTTACAAGATGAAGGTCAGGATGCCATCCAGAGGGTCCTGGAAAAGCTCAAGAAGTGGGCCCATGGGAATCTCATGAGGTTAAAAAAGACCAGGTGCAAGGTGCTGCACCTGGGTCAGGACACTCCCAGTATCAATCCAGGCTTGGGGCTGGACAGATGGAGAGCAGCCCTGCTGGAAGGACCTGGGGGTGCTGGTGGGTGAGAGGCTGGACATGACCCAGCCATGGGCACTCCCAGCCCAGAGAGCCAAAGGTGTCCTGGGCTGCATCCACAGCAGTGTGGGAAGCAGGGCAGGGAGGGGATTCTGCCCCTCTGCTCTGCTCTGGTCTGTGAGAGCCCACCTGGAACACTGCAGCCAGAGCTGGGCTCCCAGCACAGGAAGGACAGGGACCAGTTAGACTGNACAGGAAGGACAGGGAGCTGCTGGAGTGAGTCCAGAGGAGGCCACCAAGATGTTTAGAGGAATGGAACATCTCTCCTATAGGAAAAGGCTGAGGGAATTGGGATTGTTCAGCTTGGAAAAGAGGAGGCTGCAGGGTGACCTGATTGCAGCCTATCAGTACCTGAAGGGACCCTACAAGCAACATAGAGAGGCACTTTTGACAAGAGCATGTAGAGACAGGAGGAGGGAGAATGGCTTCAAACCGAGAGAGAGTAGCTTTAGATTAGATATTAGGAAGAAATCTTTTACTGTGAGAGGTTGTCTGGAAGTTCTGGATGTCCCATCCTGACCCATCTATCAAGGTCAGGCTGGATGGGGCTCTGAGCAACCTAGTCTGGTGAAAAGTATCCCTGGCATGGTGGTTGGGATGAGATGGTCTTTAAGGCCCCTCCCAGCCAAAGCCATTCTGCGACTCTATGATTCTATGACTCCCATGAGCATGAGTGGGGGTAGGATGTGATGGTAACAATCAGTAATATTACAAGCTCTTTCATAATTCTAATGTCTGAAGTGGCAAACTGCTGGATTCCACTAGAGGATAAAACATTTCCTCTGCAGATGGCCACATTTACTATGTCAGGGTTTGATAGGAAGAAGAACGCCCAACATCTTGCCACCCTCCAAACAATCCAGACTCAATTATCTTCCATGTAGCTTTTGTTAGTGAAAACAAAACCTAAATCATCATATTCCCGTGATTAATGTGCTAAGTAGGTAAAAATGCAATTTGTAATTTAGGCTAGTACTAAATACCACCTGAAGGGAGAGTCTGAAGAGAAAACAGCTTTGAGTCTACTTTTGCCAGATGTCATAAAGCATCACAGTATCAATGAGCTCCTTCTGGAGGTATCTCTACACAAAATCTGCCTCGTGATTCTATGACTTAAATAAGCCCTTTTGTGCTCACCTTTAGGGTGAGCAAAATCACTCAAAACCACCATTGATGAAGCACTTTTGTGGAAAGAAGGGAAAGAACACCAAATGCCAGAATAAAAGGTACGTGTCATAGAAGGAAGATTTTCAACCAAAGGCTAGGAAACCAGTGTTTTTCCACCAGGTGCCTCCAGCCCTAGATCTGCTCTGTTCTGTACTGTGGTAAGCATGAAAAAAAGCAAGACCTTTCCTTGTATATTTCTTTCTGCCCAAGCAATTCTACACAGCCACACATGCTCCCTCACAGGACCTCCTCCTCCAGAACTTGTTAGACATGGTTATCACGGTCCTTATTTATAAAGAAAAGGTACTTATTCATCATAACTCTGCAAAGCATGTAGTAAGTCAGTCATTTGTCTCTAACAACTAAGGAGAAGACTAACAGGCAGCTGGAACACAACAGGATCTTGTTTGCCACCCACAGAATATATAGTTTGCTTCCTGTAATCTACTCCTTTTCTTCAGGAACTTCTACTGCAATGGCAGAAAGCCAAGGGAGAATCCAGAGGAACCCTTTTTTTGTAAATCACACCTTTCTTCCAGTCTTTCAGGCAAGAATTACAAGAAATTTTTCTGTCATAACAGCTGGTAGCAACAGCTAGATGCCATATCCCTTCCTTGGAGCAGGAGAATACCCCATAGCACACCTGGTCATTTAGCCCTAGATGATACCTTGCCAGGCTGTCACATAGAAGGCAAAGGAGTAAGAGATTGAGGATTCTCTGCTTTTTTGCCCAAGTTATTCTTGTATTGGGAAGTTGCAAACAGTGAGAAGATCTGCTGAGAACCATGCTGAAATCTTTTCATCATACAGCAGCATGGCTGAAGGGAAATATCCTGAGGTATCAATACCTCAGAGAATTTGAGATGTGAAGGGGAATCAGTGGCAGCATTTGATCTCCTAAAACAGGTAACTTAAAAGAAATTCTGATTCCTGGAGTCAGGATTTCTTTTCTGGTCTGCCTGGGGAGCTGCATGAGGCTATGCTGTCCCTTGCATTATAAAATTATATGTTAACAAATATAATAGATCCATAAAAACAATGAGCACAATTTGTTCTGAGTCCTTCCCCACATTATTATTCTTTAGGAACCAATGTAATTAAATAGGTTGGAGTAACTGATGATCCATAGAGTCTGCTTCCTGCTGTTGGTTTATCACTTCTACTATTTTTAGCACTCTTCTGAGAACTGGAAATGTATTTTGATAAAGATACCATCTTCTGGGTACAAAGAGTGAATCAGTCTGTTCATATTAATGAATATGTGGTCACAAGAACCACCACATCCAAGCCCACACAAGGCAAAGGTCTCTGCAATGCATGTTTTCTTTTTGTTACCAACAATTTATTCTGTTTGTCTGAGACAATCAGGGGATCAGGCTAGACTCTCAGGCCATGCATATCACACTTTGATCCTGTTGCCAGGGTTTATGCCTCAAGTATGTACTTTACTGGAAGATGCCTGTTTGTTTTCCTGTAACTAGCTGTGGTCAGAGCTGGTTATTCTATAGATCATGTAGCTCACATTCCTCCTGGAAGTCATTTCATGAGCTGCAATTTTCAGCAACAATTTAAAATAAAAATTTCCATAGGCAAAACTATCCTGGTCCTGCTCTGCTCATTTTAGTAGATGTCCATTTTATATTAAGTTTTTTGTGTTTGAGGACCTTCAAGTTTTACAAATGATAAGATGGGAAACATAAAAGCACTTTCAAGAACAAAAGATTCAGTATAGACAAAAAAGACTGTCAAATACTCTTGGATTACAAACATCTGCTCTATGGCTCTCATCTCAAAATAATATTTTTCCTCAGTCTATACCTCCTCCTAGTCTTCAGGCAATCCATTTCCCTAATAAAGCTTACTAACTGAAGAAAAATTACCATGGACAAAGACACATTGCCCTTGAAGAGCAGCATGCAAGAACAGCAAACGAAGAACTGATCAAGACATGGCAGATTTCACAGACCCTGTCAATTTTCCCAATGGCTCACACTATAATTCCTTTATTTAAACTAAAATTCCTTTTCAGTATTTATCTCAGTAAGACAACTCAGGGCAATGGTTCCTGTGTAGCCTGAAGTTCACCCCTTCCTTTTCTTCCATCTCCTTTTACCCAAATAAGGTCTTGCCTGTATTTTTTCTTGTTTGCTTGTTTTTTTCCCCAGCAGTATGAGCAGGAATAATAACTTTTCCTCATTTCCTACTATAATGTGGATGTATATGTGTTTACGAACCAATATGTAGATGTCACAAAAGACCTTTTCTTAAATTGCAGAATTACTGTCCACCTATACCATACTGCAATATCAGCTCTTTTTTTCCTTTTCCATATGAGCAGTATTAATCCTTGATAATCTGCTTTAAATGCTGAGTAGAATGACTAGCAATCTGCAATAAATGATAGCTGTGCTGACTTCTGAGTACCCACCTTTTCTCAGAGACCACTGAACTGAACTAAACACAGCCAGGGACTGAACTTCTTTTTTGCAAATGTGTGTGTACTCACAGTATGCAAAATAATAATAAAACACGGACCTCTAAAACGCAAGTCTTTTTCTATCATGTGTTTTCATCATGGCCCTACTTTGGCTGAAAATGCAATGCTTTTGTGTTCTTTGGGGACACTGAAGGGTATTATGGCATTCTTTGTGGGCCACCGGATGGCACCAGTATCCAAAATAGCACTGCCAGCCCACCATTTGTTTCACCAAGAAAAAAACACTGACTTTTAAAACTCAAAACATCGAAACAGCAGCCCCTTGGCAGCCTGCAACACTAGGTCTACGTCTGCCAAAATTGCACAGGTCACAGAAAAAGTGACGTAAACCATTGCAAAATGTGTCACTTCATTGTTTGCCATAGCTGCATAGAAATCTGAGCTGCACTGAGTTTTGTGGCCATACTGCTATACTTGAAAAGTTATTTAAGAAATTGATGAATTCTGCTTAGATGTTGGATACATGTAACTCCTTGTGCACTAGAAATAAATGAAAGTAGCATGTCACTTTCTTCTTTTGATCCATGCATTAGAAATTGTCTACCTGCTTCTGCTATACTAGTGCTTGGATCAAATTCTGTGGAGCTTTTATAAGCAAAGATGACATTGGAATGTGGTGAAATTATGCTGGACTAAAGTAAAACAAGCAGACTGCTGCTGCCCATGTTCTCAGTTAGTGTTGATGGAGATGCTCACAACAAACCTTTTCACTTGGATTTGAAGAATGAGGTGCTATATTCTCATTTCAGTATTTTGCCTTAGGAAAGGTGCTCGTTGTCTGATTCACTTTTGTCCTCAATTTAGGAATAAAACAGCAAATGTGGATTTTTAAACTGGAGACACACTAGAGAAGCTACAACTGGAACATCTCTTTTCAAGGACCAACAAATATCAACAATTTAAGATGTGGTGTCTGCAAAGCAGTCATGGATGAGTGGCAAACTTGCTTCAGTATGTCAACAGATGAGGGCCTCTGCCAAGTGCTTAAAGCTCTGTGAGAATTCCATTATTTCCAATGAAACTGGAGCCAGGGCAGCAACGTGCCATCCTTTTGTACTTGCTCAACAGGAATCATTCTTCATTTTCCTTCATATCACAAATAGGGAAAGCTGTCTTAGATTTAGTACTATCAGAATAGATGCTAAGCCCAGAAAATGTTACATTTCAAACAGATAGCCTGTCTTTCAGCAGCTGCTTTGCCTATAAAGAGACAAACATAGAGGCAGAAGGAAAAGGCAGGAATGGAGAAAGAGAAGATGGAAAATAGCAGTTAAAGCAGACAAAAGGGCCCTATTGCAGAGTGTAAATGAAGCACAGCTCATTTACAGCTGCACTGTATTCCCCTAGAAGGTAGGTGTATTGGTTTTGCATGTCCTGGTTTCTAGTAGTGGGGGACCACAAAAGTGGCTCCTGTGAGAAGCTGCTGGAAGCTTCCACCATGTCCAGCAGAGCCAATGGCTGATGGCTCTGGAGAGGGACATGCTGCTGGTCAGGACTGGGACAGTGAGAGAGGCTGGTAATGCCTCTGTGATGGCAGATTTAAGAAGGAAATCAAAACAAAGTCATGGGATTTTTTTCTTCTGGTTAGAGAAGAGGAGGAAGTGAGAGCTCCTGTTGTGAAGGAAAACAACATGGAGACACCAAGGTCAGTGGAGAAGGAGGGGCAGGAGGTGCTCAAGGCACCAGAGCTGAGATTCCTCTGCAGGCTGTGGTGCAGCCCATGGTGAAGCAGCTGTGCCCCTGCAGCCCCTGGGGATCCACAGGGAGTGCAGAGATCCACCCACAGCCCATGGGGATCCACAGGGAGTGCAGAGATCCACCCNGGCCTCACAGGGGATGGACTCCTCTCCCAGAGCAGAGGAAGAAAATCTCGGTGATGAACTGACCAAACCCCCCTGCCCGGTCTCCCTGTGCTGTTGGTGGAAAGGAGGGAGGGGCTGGGGAAAAAGGTGTTGTAAGGGCTTATTTAACTTCTCATTATCCTCCTCTGATTCTGTTAGTAATAAATTCACTTTGCCACTTAAGCTGAGCCTGTTTTGCCCTTGAAGTGTTTCTCCCGGTCCTTATCTCACTCATGAAACATTTGTTAATTTTTTTTTCCTTTTCCCTCCTCTGCCCAGCTGTGGCTGGGGAGGGTAAGCAAGCGACTTTCCTGGGTACCTGGCATTGGGCCAGAGTCAAACCACAACAGTAGGGCACAGGGGAAATGCTGTAATGCTTTCGTTACTGTCAGGATGGTATAACAGACTGGATGGACTGAATGGCCCTTTCCTCTGATGCCCGTAAAAACGATCATAAAAAACCCATTAGTTCCCTGCCGCCTTGTGCGTCCTGAGACAGCCTGTCATGCGTAAGACGGTAGGCAGGCTCTGCTGCTCTGCTTTCAAGGGATTCACAGGCAAAAGCCTTGGAGTAACTCCCCCAAAATCTGATTCTGAGGACAGACCAGAAGCATTTCAGGCATGGAATTGAAAGCAAAGATGCCTGCTTCAAAGCAAGTTGGAACTTAATAATTCTACCCCTTAACTTTGGTGGGTTTGAGCCCACTCTGCCTGTCATTTTCTTAAGCTCATGGTTTCAAACCTGGCTCTATGCAATTTTTGGTGTCTTCCTTCCCTTACCACATGATGAATGATTGCATGAGCCTCCTGAAGACTGTACACCAATTTTATCATTACACCTCTCTCTCACTTTTCTTGGCCCACACATTCATGTCAATAGCTCTATTTGTCATTTCCTCCTTCCTGTGATTATAATTGAAATTTACTGGGATAAGATGAGATGATTATGAGTTTGAAAGCTTTTAACAAGAAGTACCCCGCTGTTTGCCCCACTTAAGGAAGCTCCTGCACATTTGTGTCAGTCCCTCTTGTCTCCCTGAGATAGGTGTCTGGCTGCTGCATGAAATGGGGCCATGGTCTATAAATTACAGTGGCACCAAATCTGAAAGCAAGCTCCCTGTGTTTGTGTTCATTGTCTGAGATGACAAATGAAAAATAGTAACAGAGAACAGTAACTATGCCTCAGACACAAAAGTCATTACTTCTGCAGGGGAGGGAGCAGAGGATTTTAAACTTCTGTGTTAGATTGAAGGCTGGAGGCTCCTCCTTTGAGCTGTTAAATCCTTAGCACTATTCCTGAAGTGATACAGTAGTCTCCTTCTATCTAGGATCACATAAGACAAATTCTATCAGCTATAAAAAGCTTCTAAAAGTGACTATGAAACCCAAGAATGTAATTTTTTCCCACCAGGAGTACATCATGAGCCACTCTGAGTGTAGATGTCAACAGCTTCTTTGTTGAATTTCTCCCAGAAGACTCAAAGCTGGGAAAAATCAAAAGCACCAGCTTCCTCCTTCTGAAGTTGTGCAAGAGCCTTTGAGGTTTTGCTATTAGCAGCCTCCTTTTGCAAACTGTTTATTCCAAGGAACATTCATTCCCCACACTAAGGTCAACTAAGGGTTTCCTTAAGGCAGCTGAGCCACTGCTGTCTCTTCTGGGAGGGCCCAGACAGAGACACAGGACTGGAATCACTGTCACAGGCATGTACTGGGGATGTGGCAGAAACCCAAAATCTAACTTAGAATGTTGTAGTGCCAAGGGAAGCTCATGTTTGACTCCAAAGATAAACAATTGCTTTCTGGTCATTTCCAAAAGCAGGATATCCATCTCCATGCCCCAGTAAGCTCATCAGGGAAATAACTGGTTTATCTTCCAACAGATAAGAAGTTACACATGTGCTAGTAGGTTACATACTAAAAGATGAGCTTGAAGGCTTTTTCCTTTGTGCCTTTCACACACTGTTATAGCTGTTTGTGCAGCACAATATGTGACAGCCAAACTTTGCAGGTAGATCTTGTGCTTTCCACGACAGACAGGCTTGAACTGAAAACAGACCTTTTAAACTATATTAATTGATTCTGGAATAATAAAAATCCCAGACCCTTCCTTTTACTTGCTTCACAAATGAAAACATACAAAGAGAGTCCTTTAACTTAATTTCTCTGTGGCTAGGAATTAACTGACAGAGAGCTGGAGGTTTCTGCATGAGGGGATGTATAGATGACCTAAAGAGTGTTATTACATAGAGGTGTGATGTTCCTGGGGTGAGTCCATCATAAGGTTACAAAGATGGTGAGATGATTGGAGTATCTCTCTAATGTGGAAATGCAGAGGGAACAAGTCCTCTTCTGCCTGGAGAAGAGACAACAGAGAAGGGATCTCACCAATGTCTATAAATATCCAAGGGCAGGCTGTCAAGAGCATGGAGCCAGGCTCTGCTCAGTGATGCAGAGCAATAGGGCGAAAGAGGAAGTTCCACCTGAGCAGGCAGAAGAACTCCTTTATTGTGTGCACGACTGAGCACTGAAACAGATTGCCCAGAGAGCTTGTTGAGTCTCCCTCACTGGAAATACTCAAGTATTTCCTGGATGCAATCCTGTCCAATTTGCTCTAGTGGACCCTGCTTGAGCACAGAGGTTGAGCTGGATGACCTCAAATGGTCCCTTCCATTCTCACTCATTCTTCTGTGATTCTGTGATCAGGGACAGCCACGTGGAATCAGAAGGACTTTAACTAGGCTGTAGGTTGACAAACCAACAGTTTTTCCACAGATATCATGAAAAAAAGCTGTCTAACATTTATCTGTGCATCTAACATTTCCCTATACATAATAATAACTGCAAGGCTCTTTTTGCTATTCAGCTTAAGTCCAAGATCTTAAAAATGACAACAAATGAGTGCAGCTACTGCAAAGACAGGGTTTTTTTTTCATCTTCTGTATCAAACTTCCTTCAGTGGTTTAGCTTTGCAAATAATTTCCAGCAACTGATCAAAAGAAAAGTCTGTGGAACACTAACTTCTGTTTTCCAGATGTTCCCAGTCAAATGAACACTTTAATCTGTCCACCTCCTAGTGTCTTGTTAAGTTTTGTTATGTGGGGGAGTCCACCTTATATTGGGTAAAAGCAGTCATGAAGAGGGATGGTGGATCCACAAATCCTTTAGCAATCATTTGAACTCCATTTTTTACATACATATATTGACAGCATGCCCACAGAAAAGAAAAAGCCAAACTTCCTTCCTATATATAGGTATCATGAAGTATATTGTCTCTCTTTTCTCTTTTCAATTTGTTATATAGGAACAAATGCTATCTATCAAAGAGTTTAATTTTTAAAAGTGAAATTTGTAAGAAGATTTTATAAAAATGTATGCAGCTAATACAGAACATTCGAGATACATTTTGACTGGAACCTCAGTTCTCACCTTCCAAAGCAATGATCAGTTACGACCTATGAGAATGTAAGCACAGGCACATACCTGCTTTCCAAAGGACTTTACTTTTGCAGCAATTGCTGCTTCCCAGCTGCTTGCAATTGCTTTCTTTGCTCTGCAGCTTTGTGTCTGCTGTGAGGTGTCTTTTTCTGTGCAAAGTCAGCCACCTTGGTTTAAATGGAGGAGGTGCATTTTTTGTTCCACTAATTGTGGAGACTCTAGCAAAAAATTGTCCAGAGCGTGGCTGTTGTCACCTCCTCAGGGCTGCAGCTGGGCCTGGAGCACCTGACTGTACATCTCCACTCCTACACACTTCAGTTGCATTTGTGTAACATGATAGAAAAGCAGTACATGAGGTATTCTTGAAATTGCTGATCTTAATCCAATCCTTGTGTCTCTTTGTGAGTCTGCTGGACCTACCCCTTGTGTACAGATTTTCTCCACTTTGCTTCAGCTACAAAGATCTTAACCTGTGTAAAGTTTTTCTGATTGCCATTTAAAAAAATTAATTCTTCTACAGTGCAGTATGAGCACAGAGTATATGATCTTCAATCAGTAACTAAGCAATGTTGGAGTCTCCTTTACAGCACAGATGTGTACCACTGTTCAAGGCATGGCTTTCCACTATACAAAAAGGGCTTGCTGTTTCCCTCTCCTCACTGTCTCTTTTGAGTATTTGCATGGTTTATTCAACCAACCAAAGTGATTAAGAGAAAATAACAGCTGGCCAGACAACAGGTGCCTGCTCCTAGTGTCTTGCAGAAGCCTTCTGAAATAAGCTGAAGATCCCCATCTGACACCTTGCACATCAGCAGCTCCAGCAGTAGAGGGGCATGGGGCATACACTGCACAGCTTCTGGCTAGCCAAAATGCAGATGAGATCCTCTAAATATATTTTCAGACATCAATCCCCTGGATACCATAAAATGGCAGGTCTGCTATTTCTTAATGAATACTTCAGATTTAATATAATTGAGCTTTGCTCTATTAGCATTCCAGTCTGATACTATTAAAAATGAAGCAAATTTTGTCTTGATTATGGTCTGGGATTCATAAAAGGCTGGATTCTCTTTCCTGTCTGCCATGCTTTTTTGGCAACTTCCAGTTCCTGTCTATCAGAAAAGCAAAATTGCATTGGAAAGGGACAGTTTTGGACCTACAATGTCACTGGCATATGAAACATTGCTTGTTGTGGGGTTTCTATGCCATTCTGACTTATCATTGCTCCTGGCTGGCCAGAGTCATGATGACATCTTCACCAGACCTGGTGGATCTCATTGAGCTATGAGATAGTTATATGTAGCTACATGCTACTTTTAAGGACTATTTTAGAGCCTGTGTCTCCCTTAGGGGACAACTGCTACAGCAGCCCTGCAAACCAAAATGGTCTGTGTGTGACATGCAGCCTACAAATCCAATTCTCCATTTCATCATACGATTCTTGCACAGTAGGGCAATTACCTGTATGTCCAATTCATGAGATGGGCTCAAAAGTGAACACACAGTATGACTTAAGCGGGGGCCACTGCAGGAATTAAAAATTAACATTTTAATTTTTAAGCCATGTTTGTGTTTCACACCTAATGGACATTGCCTACTCAAATATTCATCAGAAATAAAGAAATTATTTTTAATCGTAAAATATTTAATCAGATTAAAAAGAATGACGAACTTTTATTTTGCGGATAAAGTGTTTCTTCTTCATTTTTGAAAAGATACTTCAGAGTTTTTGAAATCCTGTGGAGTGAGAAGAATTCTTGTCCTCTTACCACATCTAGTTACCAGACCACATATTTTAGTTCAAGAACGCATGTAAATTAAACAGCCCTTTCCTGCAGCTGCACAGAATAATAAAAGGAGCTGCAAAGAATAATTTATTCATTTTTCCACAGATTCTCAGAAAGCACTAATTTAGTTTCCCCAACCAATTAGAAAATTTTGTCGTCTATACATTCTTCTCTACGGAAACATCTCCTTTCTCTGCTTTCTGACAGATCACTTGGCTGTTTGTGCATTGCTAATATTTTCTTACAGTGGCTTCTAAAGCCCAGTCAGCCAGCTGTGAATGACAGTGACTTAACTGGTTCAGCACAAAAGGAAACAACCCTGAACAGTCAAATTTGCTGAACTGCATGTTGCATCCTTTTACACCATGACTGCCTGCCCTTGTGATGGTTCATTAGGCTTTCCAAGACCTCTGTGCCTGGCACAGATACCTTGGCAAAATCTTTGACACTTGCAGAAGTGCTATGATGGGGATGACAGACAAAAAACGCTATTATTTGCTAACAGGTGGCTACAAGAGGTTGCTGATGGCAGGAGTCCTTAGCCAAGAGTCAGTTTGCAGTGGTGTCATGGTTTGACACTGGCCAAATGCCAGGCACTCATGAAAACTGTTCATTGACTCTCCTCTGCTATAGCTGAGCAGAGGAGGGAAAAAAACCCCAAAGGTCTCATGAGTTGAGATAAGGGCAAAACAGGCTCAAATTTACAGATATAAAGTAATTTTTTTTATTAACAGAGTTAGAAGNTTTTCTGCCTCTGGAAGCAGGGGCCATCTCTCTCTTCGGGTCTCCCACTGGATTACAGATTTCTTTGGCCTCCACTTGCTGCAGTGTGGGCACCTTTACCATGGGCTGCAAGTGGATTTCTGCACTTCCCATGGACTTCATGGATTATAGGGGGACAGTTTGTTTCACTATCATCACGGCTTTCAGAAGAATTTGGACTGATGTTTGGAGCACCTCTTCCCCCTCTTTCTTTTCACTGACCTTGGTGCTGCCATGTTGTCCTTTCCCACGAGTTCTCACTTCCTCCTCTTTCTCTGACTAAAAGAAAAGTTGCTGCTCCTAGGTACAATTGTTGACAAATTTCACCGATTCAAAGATTGTTGCAACATCTCACAGCTCTGGGAGGCCAATCTCGTCCAGGCTCTGTGCTCACCATGCTTCGGCCACTGGCCACGTGGCCCCCACCCACTGCTTGGGTGGCTGTGGCCACCGTGGCACTGGTGCTGTTCAATGCATCTCTTCATACAGAAAGCTGAGAAGGAGAAGCCCCTGCCACCACTCCTGCCCTTCTGCCCGTGGCGTGGCTGGTTAGAGGCAGCCAAGCAGGCAAAGTTTGCCACAGGCCATGCCAAAATGTCATCGTTGGCGGCGCATCGCCACACACCGCGCCGGCAATGCCCCAGCGGCAGCGGCTCGGCCTTACCTGGGCTGTGCCCAAATCAGCACAAATGCTCAACCTCTTGCACTTGGCACGAGGTTTTTTAATGAAGGAGCAGTACACCTTGGCTCTGTACTAGTAGCCAGTCCAAGGAAGTGCTCTTAGAGGATTTTTAGGCAGTCCTTTGAGTATTCTCAGGGTAGGTGAGCAGTCAGTCACTTCAGTTTTGTGCAACAGACAGTTCATAAGAATGATCTAGCTTTTAAGCAACAGGGCTTTACATTCTGCACAGAAACTTAAGTGCTGGTGCTGATGCCTGGAGAGGCTGGCCTAGAACAGAGGCTAGACAGAGTCAGAGGATAAAGGGGAGGTGTTTATTGGAAGGCCTTCCCAGGGTACACCTTGGGCAGTGCAGGAGTCTTGCAGACATTACACCCAGGATGGACAAAGGTCACACATTGATTTGGACAGATATGAGTTTGGTCTATTTATAAATCAGGAGTTCATTGTCCAATTACAGCTTCAGGTAGTGGAGTTCCATCCCCTGAGTTTCCCCCCCATTTCACTGTTGTTTACATTTTTGGAGACTGTGAAAAACAAGGTGGCCTTGGGCTTCAGGCCTAGAGAGAAATTGTTTTGTCTGAATAGAATGGGACAACAGTAGCTAACAGGATATGGAGAATTAGTTATACACTAAAGCAATACTGGTCTAAAAAATACAAGAGTTAAAACCTAAGGCATCAGTGCCCACCATTTTCAGTAGGAACAGAGAGCCATGAAACCTTTGTGGAGCTGGATATGAATGTGTACACACAAGGGTGAGTTGTCTTACTGCACAGTGATCCCCAAATGTTGTGAAACTCACCTTCCAACACAGTGTGCCTACCATCCTGATGTGACTGACCTAGTTCTACCCAGCTCAGGCAGGGAGGGCAACACTGAGGATAGCAATGCTTGAAGTGTTAGATAACACCTCCCCTAACACAGCCCTCTTTGACTTGAGCAGTATGTTGCCCAACAAAGGAGTCTTAGCCTCTTTGACCATTGATGTTTTAGGTAAAATTCATACCTGAGCACTTCTGCTGTACCATCTCCCTCCTGTTTATCTTGGATAAACCAAAATACCACAATTTCTGTCTGTCTCTGTGCCTTGTTACTGTCAAATCCTGCAGATTGTGGGTGGTACCATATTCTACAGGACAGCTTCGAAACACCACATGGTTGAAAGTTGTCTGAGTCTTTACATTTTACCATTCTACATTACAACAATGGTCAGAGGACTTTCAAAACCAGAAAACAGAATTGCCCTAAAATTTCCTACATTACGTTGTACTTTCCTAAAGCCTCCCTATATGCAATGAAACAAGGCTTGCAAGCCCAAAGGGCATTTAGAACAGAATTTGTTCTTGTTTTAGAAAGGAGAGATTTTTCTATGGGACATATGAAAACACAATGCTTATTCCTACTACCTTCACCTCCCTTCCTGAATAAGCAGATGTCACATGGTATTGTCACAGATGCAAACTTGGAAAAACTTTCCATGCCAGTTATCTCAGTATTCAAACAATATTTTGGTGACAGTTGAGGTGGCTTCTCATGGGGTACAATCTTATGTGTTACACTAGCAAAGAGTTAATTCTTCCTGCATCACATGTGAAAAGTAGCCACTAGTCTGGATTAGCTCTGTGGATACACAAAATTATCTGACTTTTGTAGGCAACCATTAATTCTCTGGTTCTTCTGTATCATTTGTATGATCCTGCAGAGCCCTGTAAAAAGTGTCACATGCAATGTGACACAACAGCTGTTTTCCAAGTCATAGTGTGAGCAAGATCATACTTTGTTATGCTAAATAAATACTTTGAGAGAGAAAAGTGCATTTAACCTGTTATGAGACGATAAATTGGAGCAGGGAGAAAAGCTCAGATGTGTTAGCTTAACAGGGCACTGCCAATTTTTATACTCAAACTTATGGTCACCATTTAGTTAATGTGCAAGAGAAACAATTTTTTTTTAATTTGCATCTTGAAATTCTGAATTACTCTAAAGCAACAATGAAGCCTAGGAGTAATAGGTACATCCATCTGGACTACAGCAATACCAAGAAGCCATGGATGAGGAAACAAAACTTCAGATTCATTTATATAAACTATCATATTTCCATGTGAAAACATACAGCAATCTTTACTCATATGTAACCTCCATCACTGCTGCAATTCAATTGTGCTTTATCCTGCAAAAGTTATTTTTCAACGTGTGGTCACTATGGAAGCTGTCTTTAGTTAACTGTAGATGCAGCCTCTTCATCTCCATCTTTGCATTTGCTCTCAGTTTAGGTCTCAAAGTGTAAATTTCTGATACTTAACCAAACTTCTCCTTGCTAAAAGCAGATTGCATCCTCTGCAGGTCTGATAGTAAAAGTCTTAATGTCACTGTGGCCTGTGCACAGAAGAAATATCAAAAACATTATGGCTAGCCCTGTTTTGCCAGCTCTTGTGATTTTGTAACAAGTTTCACAATGTTTCCTATTTTTCTTAAAACCTCAGCTGTACAGTTATATGACTACATGGGAATCTTAGCTTTCGCATTTAAAAAGGAATTTAGGAGTTCTTATTAATGCAGGAAGAGGTGGAAGTTTGATTGCACTGTGGAAAACAATTTTAAAAGTATATAAAATGTTGCAGTGGGCTTTTTTATTATCTGTATTTCAAAAGCCGTATCTCCACGTCGTTTTGGAATCAACATATTCTTCCATGCAAACTGTTAAGAATGAACATCCCCCTTTTACTGCACTGTGCTCCTTTTTTGTTCCCCTAAGTATGGGAATGTTATGATTTCACAGCTCCAGCTGGGCACTTCGGTGTTCATCACAGTGTCCAAGGCAGATCATTTCCATGAGATGACACTTTATTTTCTAGATCAGTAATATCTTTGCCATCAGCTTAAGCTGATGTCAGTAACACATTGTCATCAGGAAACAAGGATGATAAGCTTAAAGCAATAGAGTTGCCAAGGAAGTGACTGAATGCAAATTAAATCTTAACTCTTGCTCAGATATACATGATTTTCTTTTTCAAATCTCCACAGCATTTTTACAAATCCTCTGCATCAGTTTACAATCTAAAGGTGGAAAAACCAGTAATTCCTACAAAGCTTTCTCTCCCATCTCTTTTCCCTATAACTTTAAACAGTACGTATAATAGTAAACTTGCCAAGAATTTCCCTCTGAAATAATTTCCTCTAAAGTGTGATATGAGAAAGATTTATCTAGTAATTTCTATGGGTGATTCGTGTATCCTTTAGTTGATTCTTCAGAAACAGAGTAGTCTGAAGAGACTGAATTGCCAGTGGTAAAAAGTTTAATGGCAAGTAAGTACCTAACCAATGTATCTTATTTACCCTCTTCCAAAGGAAAACCGAGAGACAGAGTTTCAAATGCTGGTAAGAGAAATAAGAAAGTTAAATTTTGAGTTAAAGAAAGATTTGAGAAAAGAGATGAATTTCAGTCTTGGCATTTGCATAGACAGACATCAAAGAGGACAAGAAAATGAGAAGCTGGGATAGGGTGTAAGGATGGCTACATTTATAACTTTCCTTTAGGTTTCTAAAACATTTTCTTATAGTGTGGAAACAGATGGGATCCACCCACCAGGAGTTTATGTAGACATGTTCACTACATTTAGAGATATATTATGAAAATATAACCCATCCCATAGAAAAATGTAAGGGAATGGGGGCACAAGAGAGTCTGTATTTTCTAGGGTGCATCTTAAATTGAAACCTTTTCTTACTGTATGCTGAATGCTGAATTCTTCTGCAAATCCAGTCAAGAGTTTGCATTCTACAGAAAAACTTCAATCCTGGTTGATCATGGGTGAATAAAAGAAACATGACTAACAGTAAGGATATTAAAAATGTGCAAATACAGCCATACAGAGGATGAAACAGGAGCTCTACAAGCCTTCAGTTTTCTTATCAAGGGGAAGGAAAGAAACCCTTAAAGAAACTATGGTGCTAAACAATGGATTTTTCCATGGTAAGGTATCTTTTGGCCACTATACATTGCTACTGGCTGTTTTTTTGTGCTGCATCAAGCTGGGTCCTGACTGCCATCCAAATATGACAATGTTTGACAGCCTTGAACTGTCAAGCAATACTTGCAAAAGAGGATTTTACTTATCTCCATTACGACCTAGTTGCCATGCTAGGGCACACCAGTGGACTGCTACAGTGCTTAGTTCAAAGACTGTCAGAAGAAAAGAAAAGAAGCAGAAAAAATCTGATGAAGTCAGTCTGATAATGAAACAAACACAAGTTCAGTCACATCTGCAAACAGTTAAATCTCTGGTGCTTGATACTGATATATCAAGTAGAGGAGAAATACTAAATCTGCATGGATTCATTGAAAAGGGAGAAGGTTTAGAAATAGTTTTCTAAACAAACTGTTAACATGTTAGCATATCTTGGCCCACATAGACTATTCAGTGGGAGTGGTAGTAATACTTCTCTCTCCCATTTATAAGAAATTTTCTGTAACAGAAAGAGATACAGAAAAAGAATTTCCTTTTCTGATACAACTTTTGCCAAGCCAAAGTCTGCCATAATGATCTTTCCTGCTGTCCTGTGCTGAACAATTGGCACTTAGAGAAGATGCACATACTAATAAAATATGATTCTTTTACCACTGCTCGTCATGAGGGTGCGTCCTTGTTGAGCAGCTAGCTGGCTGAGAGTCCTGGTAACTGTTGGCGCTTGAAAACGCTCTCTTCCTGCCCTGAGGATTGCTAGGAAACTAGTGCCAGCACTTTCACCTTTTTGGTTTTCCTCTCTGAATCTTAACAACCTTGAAACCCTCAGAATTTCCCACCATCTGTCCAAGATCACAGCTTGAAAGTCAGAGGCAAAAATGATCCATTCCACTGCTAAGATTTTTGAAAATATAAGCCACAATTATGTCATTTGTAATGACTTGGACGGAACAGTTCTATATAGCTGAAAATATTTCTACCCATGCTTCTCCTTCCTAAAGTAATTCTTAACTCACAGCTAAATAATTTTTTTCTTTCTGAGGGTTATTACTTGTCATGGGGCAGTACCTTTGAATATGTCTGTGAACTGAAACACAAAGGGAGAGAAATCAAGCTATACCCATAGATGCTGTTGCTGCAGAGATGAAAAGGCAAATTTCCTAGGTCATGCTACACTGTGAGGGGATGTTCTTGCTTTGCTTGCCTAGAAATAAAGAAACATGGTATTAAGACAATCATAGAAATGGTTTGAGTTGGAAGGGACTTTAAAGATGATCTAGCTCCAGCCCCTCTGCCAAGTGCAAGAGCACTTTTCACTACACCAGGTTGTTCAAAGTGCCATCCAACTTGACCTTGAACACTTCAAGAATAACGCATCCACTGCTTCTCAGGGCAACCTGTGTGTGTGTGTCACCACCTGTGTCACCACAGTAAAGAGTTTATTCCTTATATCTCATCTAAACCTACTCTATTTCAGTTTAAAGCCATACTTCTGGTCCTATCACTACTTGCCTTGGTAAAAACTCCCTCCCCATATCTCTTCCCCCTTTAGGTATCAGAAGCTGCTATAAAGCCTCCCTGGATCCTTCTCTTCTCCAGGCTGAAAAACAGCCCCAATTCTCTCAACCTGTCTTCATGGGAGAGGTGCTTCAGTCTCCCAGTCCTCTTCATGACCTCCCCTGGACTCCAACAATTTCACGTCTTTCTTATGATAGTGAGGAGGGGAGAGGAGGGTAGGGCTGGACACAGCACTGCAGGTGGATCTTACCAGAGCAGAGCAGAGGGGCAGAATCCCCTCCCTGCCCTGCTGCCCACGCTGCTTTGGATGCAGCCCAGGACACCTTTGGCTCTCTGGGCTCTGACTGGACATTGACAGATCATGTCCAGCCTCTGATCCACTAGCACCCCCAAGTCCTTCTCCCAGAGACCACTCTCAATCCATCCTCTGCCCAGCCAGTACCTGTGCTTGGGATTGCTCCAACACATCTGCAGCTCCTGGCCAATGCTGTAAGACATATTCTATGTGAGGACTTATCAGCTTCTTAACTCCATCTTTTATTACAAAGATACTAATAAAACCTGCCCCTATGCCCACCAAATCAGACTAGGCAAACAACTACCATGATCACAAACATGAACAAGAGGGAGAAAAGCCACATCAGCAGGCTGGATTGAGGTTTCCTCCTGGCACCAAGGGTCTCTCTACTGGAGTCACCAGGCAGATGTTTAATGTAAATTCTGGTCCTCAGACACTTATGACAAGTCTCTGAAAGTGTGTTATTGTTATGGCTGCTTGCCTGCATGGTGGCAGTAAGGAAGAAAACTGATGGGTTAATTGATTACACACGCTGTAGTCACAGGATATACAGGATACGGCTGAGGAGCAGCACTGCAGCTCCTCGGTAGGGAGATTCTGTCTATTGATGCCAGCTAACTAAAATGCATGAAAGCTCTACAGAAGAGGCTCTGCTGAAAGCCTTGATGGCATGGCCTATGGAGGTGGTGCAGATCTTGGGCACTAAAGGATCAGAGCACCCTGAAGAGAAGACCAGCTAAGACAAGACCCCTGTGCTCACATAAGATCTTTCAGCACCTGAAAGAGAAGCAGGTCAGTGTGTTTCAGTGTAGGGTGGGAACCTCTGACCACAACAATTAATGTAGGATTCAGTGTGGAGCCTGCCACTGGATGAGTGAAAAGAGGGTTCAGCTTCCTGAATGTCTGGGGTAAATGATTTGACCTTTTTGTGCTCATTTCTCATCTTCCCTGCTCCGTACTCTGTTGGAGGCAGACACTGGGCACACATTTGCTGTTTTGCTGGCACAACAGAGTAAGGACCTCAGCTGGCACTGCTCTAATGCCAGTAATGAACAATAGAGATTCATCTTTTCCATTGCCAAAACAGAAAGAAAACTACCCTGAAACTGTTCAGGAGGTGTTTAATGGGGTTTTGTTCGCCTCCTTTGTAGTATCAAGCTTCATCAGCTGCTGGAGACAGAATAATAAAGCTCTGGGAAGCACTTGTGCCATCTTCAAAGCACCATTTAGACTTTATGTAGATGGTTTTCACACTGCTTCTGTGTCACAGTATCATAACCCATATTTTACAGGGAAGGATGGGACCACAAGTTCAGGTGGCATGAAGAAGACTGTAATTCTGCGACAAACCAAAATTATTAGAGGGGGGTTCTGATGGTGGTTTTTTGTATGACCAATGCTGTTGCCTCCAGTGGCATGCCTTTTATTCCTTACTACCAAATAAAGTTAGTTTTTCTCCTTCCTTTTGTCTGTGTTTTCAAGAAGAAACTGAAACAAATAAATATTGATTTAAAAGTATAAAGATCAAGGATGCAATCAATGTTAAAAGGGTGAGTAGGTGCAAATTTTTTCCTATCACTAACTGTATGCTGTTGTTCAATTTGCCACTTGTGAAACTGTCACAATGAAGATTGGCTTTTGATTTCTAGCAGACGCAAAAGTCAGATGCTCTAAAGTTTCACAATGTCTTTCAGATCAACACAAGAGGTATTCTGGATATATGAAGCATTACACAACAACCTACCTTCTGAAAAGTGCAGGCTTTGAAAAGTCTCAGGCTGAGTGTCAAGAGTTACTGGGTACTTGTGACAATATTGCTCTTACTCATATGTCAGGGCGAAAGTGGTAAATAGCTAGTCCTTGTCAGAACAACAGAAAAGAAAAGAAAAGTAACAACTCAAGTTTGTGATGTTTGGTTGGAAAAAGATGTCTGAATAAGGACACTAAGGAGAATAATAAATGACTGTATAGCCTCCTCTCTGAAACAAAAGTTTAGACTTCATGCTGAGTTTACTGAGTAAGGCTCTTTGGCACATATTTTTGAGTCAGATGGGGAGCTAATGGATGCCATACACCACAGCACAATGCAGAGGCAGCTGTGCTCATCCTGACTGCTCTCTGCTTCCCTCAACTGCTGATCTTGGAGCAAGCTACCAGCTTGTTTCCATTACCTTTGATATCTGTTGTACACCCATTCCAGTAATCTGATTTGTTAAAATGAGGACATGTTTTGGATACCTAGCAGACCTAAAAGCCAGATGTGCATCTTTGAACAGATGTAGGTACTTCAGTGTATGACTTAGATATGCTCTAAATGATCTTAATCATTCTTTTAATGTGTTTTAGCCAAAGAAACTATTTCCAACATTTTGTAGATGAGATACTCTACATTAACTTTTGAACAACAATACAATTGGAAAGCTGAATGCCACTTATACAGTGACTTTTTGGAAAGTGATGCTCTTCACAGTAAAGAAAAAGCTCAACTCTTGGGCCAGCCAAACCCAGTGTTGCTATTTCTCAAGTAGCCAAAAGACTGTTTTGTTTAGTTTGTTTGTTAAAAGGAGAAGAACTGGTCTGGAAAGAAGTTTTTAAGTCACACACCAATGTGATAGTTGTAACTCAGGAGGGAATTTCTCCTACAGTAAGAGGCTGTCAGCAGCTTTGTCACCTTTATACTCTATTAAGTACTCAGTATCTGCAATTCCCGACTGCACCTGGAAACATGTAATGCTTCAGCAATGTATCGACAAGCAAACCAATCGCTTATTATTCATGGTTTAAGTGGGGCTTCATTAAGATAAAAATTTCTGCTAAGAAAGGACAAATAGGTTGAGATGGTATTGGGGTTTTAGGAGTTCTCGTTCTGTTTTTTCTCTTCTTTTCTTTTAAGGAATGTTCCCCATACATGTTGCTAGGAGGCAATAATGAGGGGACACTTAAGAGGGAAAAAAGAAGTTGTCACAGCTCAGGGGAGCGGTCCAGCTGGCTACTCTCTCTTTACCTGAGGTTTCCCATGCAGGGCAGAGATAGTGTGCGATCTGGGACTGGAAAAATCGGGTTGGATGCAGCTCCTATCTCTCTTGGGCTCCTGGCATCCCTAGGGGAGCGAGGCTGTAGTTGGTGTGGGGAGAATTTGTCACCACTGTGGGGTTCTGTCTTCTGCTCCTTTCTCTTGCACTCTGAGCGAAGCTCTGCTTGTAAGAGCGGCTGCTGCACTGAGACCTTATTAACATCATCTGCTTGGGTGTCTCAGGGGAAAAACCCCAGGATCCCAAGCCCACCTTTCCCTGTCCTGCTCCAAGCTGGGCCGCTGCTGCCCTGTCCCTGCCACTTCTTTGTCACTGCGCCGAGATTTCGCTGCACCGTAGCCCTGCACCCCCTGCCTGCCAAGACCTCCCATCCTTCCGCTACAGCTGTGGAGTTTGATACATTTCCAGGATTTTTGCTCATTCCTGCTGTCCCAGAGTCCTGCAGGGGCACCGCGATTGGCTGCCCCTGGGCTTTGTGAAGCCGCCTCTCTCCATTCCTTCCTGTCTTGGCCCAGCCGCCATTGCCGTGTGCTCCCCGAGCTGCCCCACAGCGCCCCCTGCAGCCGCGGGGGAACCATCGCACCTGCCCTGCCCAGCGGAGCCACAGCGCCCCTGCCGGCCGGGACCGGAACTGCACCAGGAGGAAGTGCCTGAAGGGAGAGAAGGCCCTGCCTTCCTTAGCAGACACCTGTCTTTCAAACCAAGACAAATGGAGTGAAATGTTAACAGCAAGTCAGCAGTGAAGGCTCTCTCTGATCAGTTTCTTAAATATGAGGTAAGCTGTCTTAAAACATGGGAATAAAGAAAAATCTGTAAGGATAGTAGAATCTGAGAACCTGTTGCATTACCTTAATGCATACTGAAATGTTTTCTGCACATATAGGTCAAGATGGAGCCACAAAGAAATCTGCCTGAAGTTGAGCTTTCTAGAGGCCTTTAAAAATGTATTTGCCCTACAGATTATGCACTGTTTGTTTTCCAGCCCCCAAAACAGGTCCTAAGGACTGGCTTAAAAGTTCTAGTGCAAAATTTTGTATTGTTTTGCAAAGGCAGCTCAAAGCCAATCTGGGTTGGATTAAAAGTAAAACAAAAATTCAATCACAGTATGATGTTTTAATTCTGCTTGCACAAACTGAAGGGTAGGATTCTCATCCCCTTTGACTTTAGGCTAGGATCTTCATGAAATTTCAATTTACTAAGCCTTCGCAGTTTCGCACATTCCAGGATTAACAAAGAAAGCGCAAACATGTTTTCACTGAAACTGAAAATATCTCCTCTTTAAAATTTTTTCTCTACCCCCCTGCCTGAACAGAAAAAATAGATGGTACTACCTTTACTATCATATTTTTTTCTTTATTCCAAAGCCCCCTATCCCTTGCTCCCATATGTAACATTTCTACCAAGAGAAAAAATTTTGAAAATTATCATAGTGAAAAAGCAGCTCCTTGCAAAGTGCAGTTAAACAATGGGAAGCTTTTTCCAGCAAAGGTATATCTGCACTCTTGCTAACATAAAAGGCAGGAAGTCAAGAGCAGTGAGTAGGTATTATGAGAACCAAGCTGTCAAAACTGGCTTTCTCCTGTGGATGAACAAGAACACGTGGAGTTTAAAATCCAGTAATTTTGTTTTACATCAAAAGCTGAACTTGGGTACTTTCTAACTGTGTCTCTGTACTGCTGATATAAGCATTTGAGAAATGGCAAAGCATGCACCTCTCAAGGTTAGACAAATGGTGAAGCTCACTATCTCTATCCAGCCTCATCCTTATACTTCCTCCTGGAAAGTCTGATTTACATGTCTGATTTGGCACAGATCTGGTGGTTTTTGTGATGATAGAGTCAGAAATGGTGTGAATGTTTATGGGGATACTGTAGGTCTGTTCCTGCTCACCACTGAAACTAGCAGCAAAATTCCTATAAACTTGATTGGAAGCAGGATAGGGTCCTGCTGCAGAAGAGAATAGGGACTGGTGGTTCTCCTACAGGAAGAAAGGTATTTTATGTTCTCAGACATGATCAGGTTACCCAATGTATCTGAATTCCAGTGCCTGATTACTCACATACTTCGTCTATTCAAACTGCAAAGTAAACCAACCCAGCTTCAGATTTCCACTGCAGTTGGGTTAAATTGCTCTTCTGGGTCTGCAAGCATCCATATGTCAGCTGCCAAATGTCAGGGAAGGATTGTGCTTGGCATTGCAAAGAAACTGACTGGCTGCAGCAGAGCCCTTTATATGCAGACTAGTTATCATTGGTTGACTGAGAAACATAAGAGAGCAGGCAAAAATACTGGTGATCGATCCACCCTAGAAGGAATACAGAAGGTTTTTCTACCCTTACACAAGATCAGTTAAACCTTGGTATTTTCTTCACCAGGCCAGACAATTCTGTTTTGCCTCAGCAGGCATTTTCTTTCACTTCTGATCATTGCTGACTCTCTTGGACTCCTCTCCATTCTGCCCATGGATTTCTTGGAGAATAACACCCAGCATGAGTCTGACCAAAACACCATTCCACATGCCTAACAAACAACATTCCAGAATATATATACCAATCTTTTACGTGTGTGTGTGTATTTATATATATATATATATATACACATACACACACAGACACAGACACACACATACATACACACACAATGCCTTTTCCATGATAGATGAAACTGCTGAGTAATGTTCACAACATTATCCACTATCACTTTTTCTTCAGAACTGCTATCCAGCAGTTGGTAAGTACTAGGTGCTAAGAATCCTTGTTTTGAAGACACCACGTGAAAAAGGCTAATAATATGCCAGTATCATTTTAAACACAGATGAGCTTGGTCAAACCACTTCCCAATCCATACAGACAGTAACAGTATATAACCACCTTACCACTTTTGCACCAGTTACCTATGACTTGCCCACAGTCACAAGATTGCTGTTACCCACTTCGATGTAAATTGGATTTATTTTACCAATGTGTTTTCAAATTAACAGAGACCAAATACTGTTTTTGTTTTCTTATATATTTAAGCCAGGATGGTGGCTTGCCCTAAATGGCACAGACCAAAATGTAGCAGAAACTGTAGCTGTAGAAACTTGGACCACCAAAATATTACTGTTTTTTTCCTTAGATCTGTGTTTCAAGGCTGCTTTCATGGGCAGTGAGTTTGCAGGCAGTGTAGTCCACAGATACAGGGGCCAAATCCAGAGGGGAATTTACCCCTGAAGTACTCTGAGACCTGTGGCAGAGTTGTAAAATTCAACTCCTAGCAGCTTTCTCCAGTTCAGCAGGATTTTCCACCTGCTCCTTCTCAGAAGTAGAATAATCTTGTCTTCAGAATTATGAATTATTATATTAAAAGCCCAGGGGGAAAAAATGTAAAGAGTTGCCTATGTTGTAAGTTTTATTGATCCTGGAACAACAACTCTGGAACACTCTGGAACACTGAGTTACTGACAAATTCACAGAAGAGGAAGACTTTGACACATTAGTCTCGCCAAAATCTTGGCATCATAAGCAATGTCACACATGATAAGGAAAAGAATATTCATAAACCACTTCAATTCTATTATTTTTCCTCAAGAAACCAGGAAGTTGGCAATCTGATAATCTAATGCTAAGGTATGAAAAGCGTGAACAGGTCTCTCTTTCACAGATGAGTTTCAGACATCCTGTTATAGTCTGTTATCCTCTAGTCTGTATCTTATTTTAATCAAATCTTGTGCATTTTGAAACTTCAGCAATAACAACTGTACCGGTACTTCTCAGTGTTTTACTGATTCAGGGACACGGTTCTTAAAAGTGGTACATTTAGGATGTTCTTTATTCTATTTTTTTTTTAAACTAGAGGGTTTTTTTTTCCTATCTGGTTAGAAATTACTTCCTTAACCAGAACAACTTGCTAAGATCTTGGGGATGCTAGGATGATGTACACTCCTAGTACAGCAGATATCCCTACCACAAGGAGCAGTTTTAAAGATGCAGCTTTCAATGCTTAACCAGACTTCTGCCGGAGCCTATTTCTCTAACCAGCAGCAAGTGCTTGCATATGCTTATATTTATTAAGAACAAATACATGACTAACAACTGAGCCTTACTTTCTATGTCAATGCAGCTAAGGATTCAAAAGAGATGAGGGATTAACTCTCAAATACTATCTGCACAGAGCTGCCAGAACCGGCCAACACATTCAAGATAGCAGTTCTGTATCAACGCCAGCATATGAGACAATCCAGTCCCCTGTGCTGCAGTTATCGTAAATTTAGTGACACCTTGGATGCCAAAGGCTTGCTTTATGCTCCAAATGGGAAACAGTTGGATGACTAGGGATCCTTAATAAACCGTGGCTGTCAGCAGGAGCTTTTCCAAGGACCTGGCACGTGGTGAAGAGCAGAGCTGTTCCAGGAGAGGATAACAAGGCGGGGTGGCGTGTTGGTATACCCTTGCCCTGCGGGAGAGGCCAGCCATTCCGCAGTGGCACTCCTGTGGTTAATTAATGGCCAGGGCGCTCGCCGCCGCTCCGAGCCATCCCAGCCCCGCGCCCGCTCCCGCTGCTGCTGTGCCCTAACGAGACTGCAGCTGTGTGACTGCAGCCAGCGCCACGGGCTGCTCAGCTCCCTCCTCCAGCCATAAATTACACGGCAGCCTGGCTCCTCGTTTCTGTCTGCAGTATGCAGCCTCCTGAAAGGGTCTCCTCAGCCATTACTTGCCCGGGGTACTTCCCTCTACAGCAGTGTCGCCTGCAACTCTGCAAGGCAAACGAACATGGCTGAAGCAGAGGACTTGACAATGACATAGCCCCAAAAAGCTGGAAAGCACCTTTTATTTAGTCCTCTGCTGGTAAAACGAGGGCTTTCTTTTAAGGTATGTACTTTTTTGGAAATACCTGAACACATCTCTGCTGTCCCAAATCTCCAGCTGATTGCCAGTGACTGCTATTATTAGAAACTGCAGAGGGGCTGAGCCCCACCCTGCTGTTGTCTGTGGATCCTGAAAAATTATGCTGGCAGCACAAATTAAAACAGTCTGAGCAGTGCCTAAATCAACAACCTGATCTGTCTGGAAGGGGCAGCAACTCATAGATGAGGGCAGGTCTGTCTCCTTCCAAAAAGAGCTCTCCAAACTGCATTAGTTGCTGGCGTTTTTTTTTGTGCACAGAGAGTATTTGTTTTTACTGGCGAAGAGGAAGAAAGCTTTACATGCCTCCAGCATCTAACCTCACTGGAAGTCAGCTAAGTAACAAAAAGCATCTGTGTGTCAAGAACTACACAGGTCTGGTGTGCAGTTGCCAAAAGGCAATACCCGTTTCACTGCCACACGACTTTTTGGATGATGTTAACCCCTGAAACCACGTGGCTTTCCCTGATCAGAATTTGCAAGAGAAAATGCTTTTCTACTCTAGGAAATTAGGGCCAGAGGCAGGTGTAGCATCTCTTTGGTTCCAAGTCCTGCTTCTGAAAGGCATCCTCAGCTCAACCAGTGCCTCAGCACACACACAGGCTCAGCACATGCTCATATGCCATTTGAGAGAAGGCAAGGTAATAATTAATAATTTACTAGAGGTGCATAGTCCAATACTTTCCCAAATACACTTGGCAGATGAACCATCTTGCTGTGACTGTGCTTTGCAAGAAGGTTACACTTCATTCTCTGCAAGAATAAAACAGTATTTGTAAAGCAGGTAAGGAGTTAGATACAAGGAGTGATTCCTGAAAACAGCTCAAGGAGAGGCTGACTGTCACTGTGCAGCCCTTCCAGGCCTATCCTGCCTTCAGCCTAGCTACCCAGCTATTCCTTACTTTAAGCATGGCATGTAAATCCCACAGTCTGACCTCAGACAAACAGCTACCCCACTTCCCCACACTATGGGAAATCTGCCCCTAAAGTTACACTCCAGGCTAGAGCTGTTCAATAGTTTCCAAAAATGTGGGTCTTTCACAACTTTTTTATTTAACGAGAGCCTTAAAAGCAACAACAGCAACAAAATCACAAAACCTTTCCACCCATTTTAAACTAACTTATAACTTGAAAGGCACAAAAGAAAATCCAGTATCTCAGCCTTCTTGTCTCTGCTCAAGAGATGTTGGTGATGTGTTAAGGGCTAGGAATGTGCTGTGGAAACAATTCTAAATTTAAACAGTTGAGTTTGGGTAAGTCTGGAAACTGTCTAGAAATTTCTCAGGAGTAAATTAGTTTCTGGTTTCTCTAGTTTTTTCCTAGTTTTCACAGATACTTTGACAGAAATATTTTTTCTTCATATTTCTGCTTCTCTTGCTGTCATCTAAACATTCCTAAAGCAAAAATACAGATAAAACTTGAGAAGGTAATTTTAGTTTTCAGATACTTTAGACATTTTTGTTTGACTTTTGGCTTAGCATGGGCAAAGGCTGTAACATATGTGCATGAACTCTCAGTGCTTTATATGCTCCAGAAGTAAAGGCAAGATACAACTCTGCTTGCATGTATTTCTCTGTGTAAGGTCTGCCATGAAGCTGACTCATGGTATTGCTGCAGTCCAGGGTAGGGCTGCAGATCTGTGTGCAGGGAAATGTCTCTTCATCCTTTTACAGCAAGGCAAACATAAATGCTCTCCTGGCTGATTTGCACTGAGGTTCACAGGACTCTCACAGATTCGTGTCATGCTCACAATACAGATTAATTTGGATTTGGTTTGTGCTAACCCCTAGTATACTCCCTCTGAATCCATCCCTGGAAATATTTGCAGCAGGATGCAGACTCAACTCTGCAAGGTCTTCCTCACCAGAGAACTCTGGAATTATGGTAAGGTCTCATTAGTCCTCAAGTCTTTTATCTCAGAATGTAAAAGGAGGAGAGCTACAGAAGGATTTTTTCGGTTTCAGGTAACTGGATGTTGGGACTGCTGAGGAATGACATGGCAGAGGAATGGTTGTAATTAATCAGAGTCATAAATAAGATAAATAAGCTATGATAAATATGATAAGAGTAAATAAGGTAATGAGGGGGGAAAAAGGGAACGGAAAAATTGGATTAAACTACATAGCAATATTCAAAAGAGTTTGAGTTCAAGTAAGTATTGCAAAGGGAGCTTTCCTTAGTGTCAAAACTTCCAGATTTGGCAAGTCCAGGAATGCGTCTGAGTGCACAGGATGGCTGCACTTCATCAGGACAGCTAGCCTGTGATTTACAGTGCTTAAAGCAGAACTAGGAGCATGGCAAACAGATAAAAAATTTCTCTGCCAGCTTCTAGTGATTTGCAACTCAAAAAGTGCTTCTAATGGGAAAGTCCTTCAGGGATTCTGTGTCCATAAGCATGCCTGGTTTGTTCTCAAGCCCAAGTGCACTCTTCAGCATCCACGTGCTGGAGAATGGGGCTCTACAGCTTAAGAACCCATTATAGGGAGAACATTTTCTGGAGTTTGTTTTGTCCACAATGGTTACCTTCCTTAGATACCTACTAATCCTTGTGCCAAAACATGTAAGCAGTATTTACTTATCCTCTCTCCACGACACTCATGCCTTCTGCAGATTCTTCTCACTCACCTATTTTCCAAGCAGAAAAGTCACAGCTGGCTTACTTTTGCCATATCTTGCTGCATTTTTATTTTCCCCTGCAGTCTTTAAGTCTGAAGACAGTTGGATTCAGATGGGTTTGATCCCATGCTTGACTTAAAGGACTAAAGTGTTACTTCCTAGGTGAAGATTCCGGAGCAGTGTTACAAGAAAATGATCCTGAGTATGATGGCCTAGTCATGGGTTTTCATCTTGTGGAAAATTGGGGGTGGAGGGTGAGAAGAGGCAGAAGTAATACTCTCTTTTCTGTCAGTAAATTTTCTGAAATCTATGATGCTCACTGCAGTCGTGGAGTGTCCAACCCAGAAATACCAAATGCTTAGCTTACCAGCAGCTGTGATACTGAAACTACGCTGGTACTGCCTTTCCAAAAGGTTTTATTATTATTGTAATTGTATTAGAATTCTCAAACACCTATTGAGAAACCAGTGCAGTGCTAGATGTAAACATGAACGCACATTGCTCCCTTTTGGGAGGCCTCCCAAATCTCACCTGCTGTAGGTTTAACTGCTGTGAAACTCATCTCCTGTGCAGGACAAGGATCCCCCTCCTTGCCCCTGTTGAATTACCTCCCACCCTAGCTCTGGTTCCTTGTGCAAGGCAGTGCTGCTCAGACTGCAGAGCCCTCTTCTGTGGTGCCAGCCCCATACTGCCCTAAATCTGGATGCACAAACCCACACTGGCCTCTCTTAATGCCAGCTGTACAGGTGTGAAGTACTTCTTTAAATGGAAGATCCAGTTTACCAAATAATCCAATTTGCTCTCTTTATGTTGTATACCCAACTCCTCCACCACTCATTATGTTACCTGCACACCAGCAATTTTCATTTATATCAAATTACAACTCAAATCTTGAAAACCTGCTTCCTGTAAGTCCTCCCCTGCCTGTGCTCTCAAGGAAAAGCAGTCTCCCTCACAAATAGCAACTTTTTGAGACCTATCAGAAAGCCAGTCCTTAATCTATGTAAGGCAGACCACATGGATACAGAAGGGGGCTATTTTTAAACACCACTGTCTTGCCATAGTAGGTCAACCCCCTGATGACATCTAAGTAACTTTAGATCCAGCTCAACAAATTCATCATCTCATAGAAAAAGCAAGAATGGTCTTGCTTGACAGGAGGTATCTTTGGTGTGCTTAACTGAATGTCAGTGACACTTTAATTGAGCTACTGGTTCTCTGAGCTGGGCACTTGTAAGTAAGGGACCATCACTGCTGTTGTTTTTATCTGCTGAGGAATCAGTATAGTAGCTCCCCACTTGAATCTGTAGGCTGGACATCTCTTGAACCAGGAAACCTCCAACTCCTGTGCTGATTGTTGCTTTGGTTGACAGTTTCTCCTCAGCAGTGCCCCTCAGTGATTGCATTTAATTCACCTGATGTATGAAAAACACATGTTCACTGCATCATATGTACATTTGTATCCCAGATGCACCAACTGATACTCAATACCCCACTTCCCAGCTTTGTGATTGCTAGATAAGGGTCAGAAAATACTCATGTTTTGTAAATGCTTGTCTGTGTTTACATCACTATCTTGTGGAGTTCTCTACATTCACAGAGGAGGGCCTATATAACAAATTTTATTGGAGTCAAAGAGGAGGGGCCACATCTTATTTATCCAAAAATAAGATAAACTAAGTCAGCTCACCTGTCCCCAGGCCACCAAGTCTGGGACTATTTACATTCCCATCTTCTGAGCAACTTGCAGCCAGCATATTTTTTAAAGCCACAAAAATGCTTCCTTTTTCACCTAAAATTTTCCCTACCAATCCCCTTCAGGAAACAAGCAGATGCAAACTCTGAAGTGCTCTACACAGGAACAAGCTCAGAGAGAAAATGGCTTCAGACCTCCTCTTTTAACCTCTTGTGAGGTTAAAAGTGTCTTCTACAGCATTAAGAATGAGTACCACTGAGCTCCATTGCTGGTAGGGCAGCAGATGGATGCTGTGGTGATTCAGGCTCAGGCAGATATTAAGAGCAGTGTGTCATGGCAGAAGAATTTACCAGTATCTGTCTGTAGCACACATGACATCCAAGCTGGAAGGTGTGATCTGACCCCTGCTCAAGTAAGGATCATAAAACCAATCACTCCTGGTTATCACAGAACCTCTCCAGGACACAGAGTTTATGTTTTCCTCCCAGGCAGAGAGAACTGGGTTCCACTTTTCAGTAGTTGTCTCCCATCTTCCTACTTCTCAAACCAGATTTGCACAGTGCTCTGAGTCTTGCTATAGTCAATGTGCGAAATTTAGAGACTTTCAGATCTTTCAGAAAGACCTGAAAGTCACATCTAAGCATTTCAATGACATTAAAACATACACATTTGAAGCTTCTCTGGTTTTAGAATCACAAGTTCTATTTTAAAGATGCATTTAGTATTTCTTGCCCTGGTAAACCATGGCATCCAAGTACAGATCAATTTTGCTTTCCTCCCTGACACCTCTCTAAGACAAGGGCGAAGTCTATTATTCACAGTTTACAGAGAGAACATGAATGCACAGGGAGGCTAAGTGCTTGCTGCAGACAAACAAGTGGCTAACTCACGTTCCCTGAGGTTTAGATTAATGTCCTAACAGTAGATTCCTTCTTTTCCTCTTCCCATGACACTTGCTTCTGTGCCAGAGAAGCGTATATTAAAATTGTGATAAATCAAGGTAGCAAAATATAAAATCAAATACTCCAAAACCAGTCAGCTTTCTGGTGTTAAAGTTCATATTTCTATTTTTGGATTTCTTTTCTTCACATATTCAGTGATGCACATTTAAATTTACTCCACAAATTTCCCCCACAAATTTCCCAGCAAACTCATTTGCCACGGTGATTAGAGGAGAAAATGGACAGAGAACAGTGTGTAGAGAATCCAGTGGTGAGTGGATTTCTCTCTGTAAGTCTAGCATTCAGCCAGTGTGATTGCAGAATGCTGAAGTAAGCTCCTGCTCATCTCAGAGAGATACTGCAGTGTGTTCAAACAGATGAAACACCAAGCTGAACTGAAAAGCCATTTCTTTCTTCTTCTGAGAAAGGCCATACAGCATTTGAGAACTGACCTTATTTTAGCTAGCCAGCCAGTGGCAGGAGGGAAATGCCTAACTCGTGTCATGCCACTCATTCTGATGGAACAAAACTTACAGTAGAAATTCTCTGCATTCTGACAAACATTTGCAGCAGCCCAAGCATAGGAGAAAAGTCACCTAACAAGCTTATATGGAAAACCTGTTGCTCTGCAGAGTGCTAAGCAAACAAGTTGGTTCATGGACCCACACTAATGCTAAAAATCAGGCTGAAAATTTTTGATGCTGAAGAAAAATTCTTTCAATCTAATTAACTGCATACATTGCTCACTCTGTTTTATTAATTACCAGAAATAGAAAACAAAAAGGAAATATGTATAGAAAGTGAAGGTCCAGACTCTCAAGGCCTTCAATTATGCCAGCATAAACCTACTGTAAAAGCTGCAATACACCAGGTGATAATATTAAATCCGTAATGGCCTCATTGGTGTGAGATGCAGGGCACTAAGAACCAGAGCACTTGATATACTCTGCTGAAAGATTTCAGGACATCATGTGGAAATGAATGCTGCCTGGTGTTCTGTTACACAGCAGTTGATAAAAACAACAATAATATAAACCATTTTTAAAAAATGTGGATAGAGAAGTGTTTCAGAGCTATGCACTGCAGCACAGCACAGAGCAGCTCTGCAGTACAGTCCTACCATAAAGGAGTCCCAAATCACAAGCAGAGGTGACATTTGTCTCTGAGGAAACATTCCTGGTGTTTCCACTTGAGATATGGCAATGCCTATGTTGACAGAAAACTGAGAACTAGCTTAAAAATATGCATCTGCTTTCCACTGCCTGAAAATTAAATGATTAGCTTCCCCCTCTCCCCATAACAAATGATACTATTTTCTCTTTTACAGCTAATATTTTAGAGAGAAAAATCCCTCATCTATTTCTTTTAAATCTGGTTATTTTAAATCTCCATGGACTTCTCAGCAGAGTAGTGGACTTCAGAAAAACATCTTGGAACAACAGCAGCAGCAGCAGCCATTCCTATTACACTACAAAAGAAATCTGTAACCTGTGCCACCTACAGAAAAAATGTAGCATCTGTTGATCGCTGGGGGAACTGGGGAAGAGAACTTAAAATCCCTTTGGGCTCTGCTGTCTACTGTTTCCCTTCTGACCTCCAGGTGTGTGGTCCCCGGCACGGACCGTGCCATCCGTCTGGGACTGGCACAGCTGCATCCACATCTCAGCCATGGGGAAGAAGAAGAGCTGGGTGTCACTTGAACAAGGGCAGGCTGTATGGGGCAGTGCCCACGGAAACACAGGCCTTTTGACACAGTGCCTGTGACATGCTAGAAGATGAGCTGGCAGTTTCTCTATGCCAGGATGACGGTGGATCCTAAACACCCAGGCCCCTTCCTCACCAGGTGTCACAACCCACCTTCCTCTGAGGTCTGCACAAGCTGAGCTCATGGCTCAATCCAAATACTCTACTAAATGTGAAAACAAAAGTTACAACTAGAACGGGGCTCAGTCATGCCTAGATTTTACCCCTGGCCTGATGCAGCTCAGCAGGAAATTTTTCTGAAATCTTGTGCCCAGCTGAGATGACAGTTTAACCAGCAGATCACACAATTACACAGTTTTGATAACGCAGTGTCTGTGTTCGATTGTCTTAAAATTAGCAATATCACAATTATTTTCTGCACTAAAAGCCATCCTGCAGCAGATCATTTTGCTTGACTTCTTCATCAGCTAAGCCTCCAACTGTGAAAAAAATATATATTCAGCAGAGTACTGATTTTCTCCTGCAATCTCCCCTCCTCCCCATTTATTCCTTCTTTTCTTCTCTATCATCAATCTTTTAAGCATGCCACTGTGCATTCACATTTTTCTTTCTGCACGTGTCAGCTCAACGCTCTTCCTCAGAGCCCTCTTTCTCCGCCAAATCCCGCAAAGCAGACTTTAACCACTCATTTCCCGAGCAGGGAATTCCGCACACAACTTTGCACAAGCCAGGCTCTCCGGGCGCTTCCCAGCCACTGTGCTGGAATCCCCCCTTCCCTCCAACAACCCACGGCTATGGACAAAAGAGCAAGTAAAAGGAAACTGACTTACTGCTATGGCTTGGAGCCTTTCCTTGTGCAACTCTGCTTCCGCCATCCTGGAGAGAAGGACACGGGAGGAGAGCGAGGGAGACCGGTGAGTGGGAGGGAGAAACAAAAAGGCAAACAAAACCAAAACGGAGCGCACACCGCAGTCACCGGGGGGAAACTGGAGTAATTGCAAAGAGAGCCGAGCTCCTGTGTAGCAGTCAGCCACTTTTGGAGGCACTGCAGGCTGGCTCACGGTACGATCATTTTAGTCACTGGACCAGTGCCTGCCTGGCTGCCTGTCTCCCAGCTGTATTGCTAACTGCATTTCAGTGCTGCTTCTGTGTGCTGGTGCTGTCACACAAACCATGTAGGCACTCTCCGAGCAGCTGAGCAGAGGGATAGCTCGCATGGCTATAATTTTTTGCGTTGACGTCTCAGCTCATTTGCTCCTCCTATGGGGTGCTGGGTCACGACAGGAGCTCGACATCAGCAGCGTGCACAGTAATACAAACCTGCCTGACTGCAGCAGAGGAGGCAGACAGCTGTGCCACAGCATGTCCTTAGAGAGCAGCACAGCGCGCAGGGAAGGACGGTGGCACAGCGCAGGGAGGGGAGCTGCGGCAGACAGGCAGGCGGTGGCTGCAGCCCAGCTGAAGCGGGTCTGGAGAAGGGAAGGGACAGGGCTGCCAGGAGGAGGGAGAGCGCGGACTCTGGGGGAACCGCACAGACACTTGAGAGTGCAGTGGTAACATGGCACGCTGCAAAAGGCGGCTGCTGCTGCTGCTGCTGCTGCTGCTGCTGCTGCAGCTGCTGCTGCAGGGCAGCCCTTAGCAGCAGCGGCGAACTGCGTCTGGGTGGGGAGGGAGAGGTAAGGTGTCCGCACACCCTGCATGCATTGCATGTATTGACATCAGACATTCAGAGGGACAAAGCAGTGTGTACAAACAGTCTCACTGAAAAATCCAGTGTTATAAACACAGGAGAAGGCGGCAGGTGAGGAAGTGAGGGGACACCTGAGCCAGTATCACAAGGGTACCCGTGATTTCAAACCTGGCTTCGGTTTTGCTGCAAACTCCTCTCACTTTTATTTTACTTGCATGATCGTCTGAGTGCTTCCTTTTCTCAGAGACAGCAGCGAAGCGTCCCACTGTCCCCCAGTCCTGTCCCGTGGGGTGCCGCTGCACGGGAGAGCAGGGGGCTGCCCCAGCGGAGCGGCGTCTCCGAGCCAGGGCAGCCACCATTCCAGAGGGAGAGCTGGGTGGGGGCTGACCGTGACACCGTGAGGCTGTCCTGCCACGAGGAGCAGCAGTGCATTTTGAAGCATATAATTTTGATGTGATAACCCTCTTGCTGCTAAGAGAGGGAAACTCCATTATCTTGAAGGAAAGCAACCTGGAAGTCACCCTGTTTCCTGAGTGCCTGTTCTTTCAAAGGCCACCTAGCCTGGCATTTTAATTTTCCACATCCCTGTCTCCTCACTCAGACATCCTCCACCTTCATCTCAGTTCCAGTTCCAGGACATGCTACTTGCTTCAGGCTCTTTTTCAAGGCAGCTGCTTTGTCAGGTGTTTTCACCTCCTGGTCCCATTTTCCTTTTACTGGTGCACAGTTTCCTTGTCTTGTGACAGCATGTCAAAGTGACTTCTTGCTTAGCTTTACCTCCGTGAAAGAGGTCCTTTGTCATCTAAAAACTCACAGCACATTATATAATTCCAGTAGTCACTTTGGCCAAAAGGCAAAGTTTTATTGCCACATCCAAAGTGAGGCAGTATGAGTTAGTGGGCGATGAGGGGATCACAGCTAAGGAAAATGCAAAAATTGTGGCCAGATACTGGGATATTCTTTCAGTGTTCCAGCTTAAAGTAATTTATTAAATAGCAGCTGCCCTCTAGCCTGTTTGGTCCCTTTCAGCTTGTTGTTTTTCTTCAAAATCTCTCATTTTTTGTTTTCCGTTACCATGTAAAGGTCCATGCATTGCTACTTGTATTACTACAGCTGGTTTTGAAATATCCCATCACACAGGATCCAGACATCTCTACTCCCACATGTGCTCTGAGAACATATATGGGCAACTGCTACTGAGGCTTGATAGCTATGCAATTAAATCCCTTCAATACCCTTCTCATGTTTTGCTGTTAAGCCTTGCCCAGGGGAAGAATTCTGCTACAGGCTATATCCAGCAAAGACAAGGGTTATGCCCCAGTGCTTACTGGAACTGGAATGGGCAGCCTATTCATGCCACAACCTGTAGTCACATTACATGTTGCCAAAGTCGTGTGCAATTTGCATCACTTTAGGCCATCTCCTCTCTCCTTCTGTATGACATCCACTCAGGAAGACGTTTAAGCACATATTTAAGTGCATTCCAGACAGTCATATATAAAAATGGATCTGAGTATCTTGATTATGACAGTGTATTCCCCCCCTCCCCTTGCTTATCCTCCCTCCAATTTAACTGCTATGCTTGTTGCCGGCAAGAGATGAGGAGGCTGCATCCTGGTGAGGACTGCAGCATTCCTGGTCCGAATGAAACATGCTGCAGGGCAGTGCACCCCTCCAGTTTAGTTTGCCAAGGAAACATGGATCAGCTCTGGTGACTCTGTGACTGCACAGGAAGGATAGAGGTTGCATCTGTGACTGCAGCAGAGCAGTTTCTTGCTCTTGCCTGGTGGTCAGAAAAGGCTGGAAGTCGTGCAATAGTAGTAGCCACTAGATTCTCTACATGTAGTTCTACACATTTCTCTACATATAGCTTTCTCTCATATAGCTTGAAGCCTGTGATGCAAAGAGGTTGAAATCCTTTACCAAGGCATTTCACAGAGCACACCCAGGTGAAATAACCTCTGTGAGGTGACTTACTACACCCTGATGGAGTCTGCAGCAGACAGCCCCTATAGACATTTAGTTAGTGAAGGCATTTTAAATGAAACAAAAGAAAGCATCTACCCAGTACACTTTTGAACCATTTTTCTTAACCATGTTGGTTAAAATTTTGTTTCCAGAATGTTTTGCTCGGTTGGTAAAGGACTTGAATTTAAAAAGTAAGAAATTTTGATAATTTCTAAAGGTTTTTTTCTTACTTTTAGGGTGGGAGACTAGGGTGATATTTCCAATTACTGAAGATACTAGTAAAACAAGACAGAATGGAGTGTGTAGGGAGAAGCAAGAAGATTCTAGAAGTGTAGGTAAAAGCAAGTTTAATATACTTTGTTCAGTAGCTAAAAATGGAAAGAAAGAAAAAATGTCCCTTTTATTCTTTAAATGTCAGTTCAAAAGCTGTTCTTTTCAAGAAATTTTTAAAAGAGCAAGAACTGCTAAATCCTAATAATGTGTGAATTGCATCCCATTTCCATGTAAAAGAGATTTTTATTTTCGTGTCTTTGGAAAAGAGTGTAGGAAACAATCTGTAGCCCCTGTTCAGTGCTGGAGAAGATCCTGAAAGCACTCTGAGCTATGAGTAGCTTCATCTTTAAATGAGACAGCTTAGTTGTGTGGTGAAAATCAGGTTCTTGTCCTTGACATGCAGCTGAACTGGATTAGGACAGGTTCTAGTTTAAATTACCCGTGTTTGGTTTTGGTCAAGCCAACGAGGTTGGTTTTTTTGCCATTGCACTGCATACTATAAGAACCCTTCTGCATGAGGCCGGGAATATTGTCCTTAGGAAGCCTTTGGCTTCCCATCCTCCTGGCTCTTGGTAGACTGCTTCAGTCTAAGAAACCAGAGTTTGTCTTTAAGATGTGTAAGGAAGGCACGTGCATACTTGTGAGGGTCAGGATTGGCACCTCAGCCGTTGCAAATGCATCGACGTATTTTTGAGGTGACAAGTTACTGGTTGGGTCCTGGTAGTGGCTGTCAGGAAAACACAGAGCAAGGAGGGAAAACAGGCTTCACATTTGCATTTCAGATTGTTTAAGAGGAGATACTTCTGGCTCCTAAAATTATTACATGTCAACATGTTGCATTGTGCTGCACTAACACTGCTCTGGTATCTTCAATATTGTCAAGCATCCATGCCTCCGGCATGTTTGAGCCATGCTATTTTCTTCTAGGTCAAAATTCTGAGGTTTGGTTAATTTTTCTTTACCTTTCTTACCAGAGTCTGGCTATATTAAAATAGTTCAGGAATGAATAGGTCATCTAAACTTTTAGATACCTGAATGCATCACCCATGCTTAGTTTTTGGACTTCCTTAAGCACTGTGCCTCACGCTACATACCCTTCAAAATTTCTGGCAGTGGCACCATCTGAAACTTCCAGGAGAGACTACTCCATCTGCAGTTTTAATTGCAGCTCTCTGCCTTGCCACACAAAAGCCTCTTCCTGTCCTTCTCTCACCTGTACCCAGGCAGTGTGCTCAGGGTATGGAGTGCCTACAACACCAGGGGTTGTGCTTGGGCCTCTTGGAGCTCACAGCTGTGCATTGCACCTCAGGAACCCTCATCCCAGTAAGACATCACTTCAGGACAGTTGTCTTCATCCTGACTGGACACATTGACCCAGTAAGTGGTGACTGTATGATGGGCACTGTTGTGCAAGCCCTTCACACCTACTCAGTGTGGCTGGTGGAGGGAGGTGCCCAATATGTTGTCACTCATGACTTGCAGTGGTGAAAGTGAGAAGCTGAACANTGCGTGGGCTTTCGTGGGCACAGCCCCCAGGCAGTGTGGGCTGATGGTTAAGCCAGTCTGTGCAAGAGGACAAGCAAAGACTTGGAAATCTCCCCTCCATCCCTCACAGCACAAGATCATTCTTTCTTTATAGAAAACAATATTTTTATCAAACTTGGAGTAACTGAAGTTATTTCTTCCCCCTTTTTCATTATTTTTTCTGTTTGCCACTTGCTATCACAGCATGAATTTGAAGCACGCACAGCAGGAGATAGCATTCTTTAAGAAATAAAAAGCTAGAACACAGTGCTGTGTTTTAAAACTTCCCAAGACAGCAGGCTTATGAATAGGTAAGTCATAATTTATTAATAAATGCAGTCTATTAGGTTTTTCCATGTTTGGTTGGTTTCATTCTGCAGCCATGGGAAGATTGCACTGAGAAGTCCTTTGACTAGAGGGTTTCCATATAGTCATTACAGTTTCATGACACCTCTTCTCAAGCGACCACAGATGCTGGGAGTAGTAGGGGCCCTCGAGAAACTCCACAGACCAGAAATCTGGCCAAATGATGTTTGTTGCCCACAAACAGTTGCTTGTAGGTGATTTGGCTGGAATGAGGGATTAGAAGGAATTGTTTTCCTAAGACCTCTTGTTCTGCCAGCCCCACTACCATGCTAAAACAGCCTCATGATAGCATGAGGTTTATTCAACACCTTGCAGTAGCTTGGCAGCTCCTGATGTCCTTGGCAGTAACTTAAGAAGTGAGCCACAGAGCATCCTCTGCCAAAGCCTCCAGATAAGCAGCCCTGAAGATGATGTTTGTTGTGACTTTCCAAGAGGAAGAGGAAGAGGAGGAAGAAGAGGAAGAGGAAGAGGAGGAGGAAGAAGAAGAAGAAGAAGAAGAAGAAGAAGAAGAAGAAGAAGAAGAAGAAGAAGAAGAAGAACAACAACAACAACAACAACAACAACAACAACAACAACAACAACAACAACAACCACAACAACAACAACAATAACAAGAGCAAGAAGAACAAGAAGAAGAACAAGAACAAGAAGAGCAAGATTCTCAGGTGGGGGAAGCAGTCTGTCTCCTTTTGGGATTTCAGTGCTGGCTGCTAACACTGCAGCTTGCTTACCCAGCTGCAGGAGCTGGGAAACTACAGACCTGTCAGCTTGACCTCAGTGCCTGGTGAAGTTATGGAGCAGATCATCTTGAGTGATCAAATGACTCCTACAGGACAGCCAGGAGATCAGACCCAGCCAGCAAGAATTTAGGAGGGCAGGTCCTGCCTGACCAACCTGATCTCCTTTTNNNTGCAATGTCCTGCACTTTGGCCACAACAACCCCCTGCAGTGCTACAGGCTGGGGACAGAGTGGTTGGACAGTGCTCAGGCAGAAAGGGACCTGGGGGTACTGACTGACAGCCGACTGACCATGAGCCAGCAGAGTGCCCAGGTGGCCAAGAAAGCCAGTGGCATCCTGGTCTCTATCAGGAACTCTGTGGCCAGCAAGACCAGGAGAGTGATTCTTCCCCTGTACTCAGCACTGGTGAAGCCTCTCTTTGAGTGCTCTGTCCAGTTTTGGCCCCTCAGTTCAGGAGGGATGTTGAGATTCTGGAACATGCCCAGAGAAGGGCAGCAAGGCTGGTGAAGAGTTTGGAACACAAGTCCTATGAGGAGCAGCTGACAGAGCTGGGGGTGTTTAGCCTGAAGAAAAGGAGGCTCAGGGGTGGCCTTATCACTCTCTGCAACACCCTGAAAGGAGGGTGTAGCCAGCTGGGGGTCGGTCACTTCTCCCAGACAGTGACTGGGTGAGAGGACTGAGTCTTTTAAACTGTGCCAGGGCAGGTTTAGGCTGGACATTAGGAACAAGTTCTTCACAGAAGGAGTGTTTGGGCGTTGGAATGGGCTGCCCAAGGAGGTGGTGGAGTCACTGTCCCTGGAGATGTTAAAGAAAAGACTGGACAAGGCACTCAGTGCTGTGGTCTGGTTGACAGGGTGGTGTTAGGCCATAGGTTGGACTTGACAACCTCAAACATCTTTTCCAACCTAGTTGGTTCTGTGATTCTGTCACTGGCCCAACTCCTGGAGAGCAGAGTGGCATTGGATGACTTGCAGAGGAGAAATGTAAGGCAACTTTTCCTAAATTCCTCTAGTCTTGGAAATTGCACAAAAAGAAAATCCTAACTTGTCCTTACCTTCCACTTTCTATTCTCAGTGCCTCCCTTGACATTCAACATCCACCTGAGGCAGAGAGAAATGATGAGAACAAGTAATACTGCCAGAATTACAGTGCAGAACAGAATAGGACAACTCTCTTCACTAAAAGGGGAATTTTTGTTGAATTTCAATTCTATCAGCAAAATTATGCCACTGAAATAGGTCACCACCCCTTAATTGTACATCTCTCTGCAGCTGTTAATGAGCTGAGAATTGTGTGTACCCGAGGACTTGTGTTATCCACCCCATTTGAAACATTTTGAGGCGTTGAGTTTCATTGTTCTTGACAACTGTAATGCTGATACAGAGGAGGTGCTTGCCCCTCCAGTCCCTTAAAACTGGCTTGTCTATTCATTCTGCCAAGAAAAAGAGGAAAACGTGTACATTTTTTTCACTTCAGGTTTTAAAAACTAAGAGCTTGGTTCCTGTAGGTTCTGGCATTTCTCTCTCTTTTCTTTTCGAACAACTCAGACTGCAGCAGGAAAGCTGCTTTTAGTGGTATTTATTTCTGTTCTTGTGCGTTCTGATCATTCTCCCCATATAGTACATAGCTGAAATTATATGCCCTTAAAAAATGCAAAAATATTTACTGCTGAAGTTTGGGTTAGTACACTAGCTTTTGTTTCAGAAGTGAGATTGTAAAGAGAATAAATAAGTTGTCTGCAGCCCAAAAGAAAAAAGCTGCAGAAAGGTGAAAATAAATGAGTGTTCTAGAATGTAACTGGGGCCAGAATCTGAGTATTTGTTTTTTACTACTGCTGTGATCACAGTGTGACCTTTGTTTTTTTTCCCCCCACATATGACCAGAAGATAACATAATACCTACTTTTTAAACATCCTCTTGTTACCAGACCTTTAGACCATTCTCAGCCTTGTCTCCCATCCTTAAGTTCCTAAAAGAAGGGCTATGGGAGTGGCATTGGATTTGCAATGCCAAAAAAGTTTTGAGGAGTCGATTTCAGTCTACAAGGGCAGCTTTTGTTAATGATAAGTTTTCAGCCAAGGTTAAATAGCTAGGAAAATATTACATCATTACCTTCCTCCTCGGTGGAGGGGCTGCCCAGAGAGGTCTCCAGAGCTTGTCTGCATCAAGGCTGTAATTTAACAATGGGCATTTAAACCAGTCCAATTTCAGCACGTTATAGACACATAAGAACTAGAATTTTGATTTTATCTCTGTGATGAAGAGGAGTTAAATGCATCCATTCAAATAAGGCACCTTAACAGTATTTTGAAAGAGTGAGTCAGGTCTATTTATCAAAGTCCATCTTTCTGAAATCCTCCTGAGACCTGTCATGTAGCCTTTGAGCCTGCTAGTCAGTGGTGCCAACCCTAAAAAGAAAACCACCCATAAAACCCAAATCAACCAAAAAAACCCCAAATCAAATTATGAATTTTTAGAAAGGATGCCATTTCTGGTCCTCTGACCTGACAAAAACTGGAAACCTTCCACACAGAAATCATCTCCTGGCCTCTCAGCCTGTGCTTCAGAGAGTGGCAGAGTCACAAAGAAGAGACAAAAATAACTGGCTGCTTCCTGGACATATGCTGAAAGTTCAATGTGAATTTTGGATCAGTCTACACTACATTCAAATTAGTACATCTGACTCCTTTTGTTATCTAGGGAATTCTTTAAGCTTTTCACAGCCTGAGGCAGCCAAGAAAGTGCCAAGACTTTGCCTTGAACACAGGTATGTATTACGTGAAGATTGCATATGTGGAAGTTGTTTCTTCCGAGGATCATTATGGCCATTCCTTTTCTGTGCTCACACTTCCAGTGCTACAATCACAGGCACACTGTCATGTCCTCTCCCATGGGAAAGGTATCCTCACTGGTTTCTTGCTCAGGGTCATGGCAAGAAGGTAGTATTCACTCTGGTGCTTTTCCAAGACTAATACTGCAGACAGCAGATGCTGAAAATCAAAATTCCTGAGGAAGATGCAAGTTCCACTGGCTTCCTATTTGTGTCTCTCTAATGGTATTATTTTATGCTTTAATACTGTAAGGTACAAACTGGAAAACTGTTCTACATTGTATTGCATACCACATGCAAGCCTCACTCAAGAAGACATTACCATTAAACTGCTATCTCTGGTGTGCATCCAATTAGTAAATCATCTTTGTATTTTGCACCTCTAATGTACAAAGGCCTTCTTTAGTAAATAGCATTGAGAAGAGACAGTATTCATTAAACCTAATAGACAGAAGTTCCTAGGATGAAATTTGATGCTGATTTACAAAGCAGTCTTAATGATTGACATTGTCTTCCACTGATTTTAGTGAAAAATGATTCTTAATCCTCTAGACTGCTTTGAAATTCCCTGTCAACGTGTCTACATTTTGAGCCTCTGCATGTATTCCAATTTTGAAACCTGGAAGAGAATACAAGACATAATTGTTTCAAAACTAAGCAGTCAGCCACCCTTTTAAATAAAGATATTTGGGAAGAGGTTGAATGCTTTAACTTTGAAAACTTCCAATTATGCCTTAATTTAGTACTTAAGCAGGCTTTTAATCTTTCTCCAACTTTCTCTGGTTTATGTCTCCCATGCTGGAGAATAATGTGTGGAGCAAGGCTGTGGGTATCCTCAACTTCATGATACATTCAAACCTCTCCCAAAAGGTCTGAAGTGTTCTCATGTAGTTAGGTTAGTTACTGCTAGGTGTGTCAGGAGTGAAAACAAAAAGGCTCCCTAAGAGGCTGGAACTACTTTACAAAGGGCACATACCTGGAGAGACCCTACTGTAGCTCTGTGCTCTGCGTATTTGTTCACCATGCATTAAAATAATAGTAACCATGCAGCAGGGCCATCTGCACAAATGGAGAAGAAGACAGCATGTCAGGTTGCTAATTTAACAATATAAGACTATCTTTTCTTGAATTATTCTTGTGCAGAGCTGGAACCTTACAGATTTCCCCTAGGAGGTTTGAATCAATTTGTGAAGTGAAAAAATCCCTCAGCTGAGGCTTGCTTCTGCCACAGACCATTCTTCACATCACAACAGTCTGAGACTCTTTTGTAAGGATAGCAGAGGAACTTTGCTTTCCTTATAAAATTGTAAAGAGGCAAACAGATACAACTAATGAAAAAAATGCATCTCTTCTTCATGATGTTACCCAATATGATTGTCTACTCTTTTCTTACAGAAAAGAAAAATAATTTCCCTAATTTTCTATAGTTTTCCTTGATTTCTTTAGATGACCAATTTATTTGGTCTTCTGACTTTATGGGCAATGCAACATTTGCAGCTTGGGCACTCAACAAAAGTGCGGAGAGAGTGGCTGCATGAAATCTTTTCAGAAAAATTAATTTTCTCCACCTTGTAGACTGTTCCTATAGTGGAAAAATATACTTTTTAAAGACTGATAAAATACTTCCAGTTGAGAGTTGTCAAAAGACAAAGGTGTTTCTTGATTGTAGTGCCCAAGTGGTCACATGGTGTGGTTTTATAGCTGTTTCATACTTCAAGTATGCTTAAACCTACATAGGTATGTTCACAGCAGATGTCAATTTTGTGTCTGGTGTGTGATGGCAACGAAGTGACAAGAGCCCTGGACATGTCTATTTCAAGCAATATCTTCAATATCTCTTTTACTGGACATGCTATTAATTGCTAAACCACAGTCCAACTATACTCAAAGCACATATCTCCATGTTGACATAAGAGTCCCATTTAAGGATGATTGCACTTTTCAGAAGACAGGGACCACGTGGAAGAAGGGACATTTAAAGTCGTATTTTGAGTTTTCACATTTCAAATCTGTGTAGGAATTTCACTATTTCTCTTCCATCCCCCTCCACACACCCATCCCCCCCAATATGTCTGCAAGTTGTAAAACCAACTCTAACCTAAACAAGTTAAATGAATTTATTTAGTAGAGCAGATCAATAAGCAGACATTCTGTAGATGGCATTACTGGTCAATCCCTGACAACTTTCAAATCATCTTTCCATGAAGGTATTTCTTTGTCTGTCTTCTTGTCTTCTCATCTTCGTGTTCTTTTAACAGAGTTTAACTGAACTCTGCAGTACTGGGACTGCTTGCTGTGTGGCTGCTGAGGAAGGATGATTAGTAAAAGACGATTAGTTAAAGTTCATAATACATAAAAACTTAGAAATTATGTGATGCATTTTTATTTTTGGTTGAAAAAAGTATTTGAACTCCTTATTAGTACCTTCAAAATAATAAAATTTTGCCTGGGAGTTCAGAATCACAGCTTGATAAGCAACTCTGGATTTGATTTCCCTTTCAAAATACACTGATTTTAAACCACATTGCATTTGTTATTGACCTAAGATTCTAGTCCTCTGCTGACTGATTGATGGTTCTGACTCTTAGAGTATTTTGGCAAGGAGTTCCACAAATCAGCTCCCCAAAAGATGCTTATTTTTAATAGCCATTTTTTTCTTGTTTTCACTACACTTGCTATCCAGCTATCAGAGTTTTGATACAGTATTCTAGGCTACCTGTCTCAGCTCACGATGAAAGTGTACCAGCTGTGAAATTTTGTAGTGAGAATCATTCCAGCAATTGATCTGAGCACAGTTTTCCCAAAAAATCCCCACTGCTATAGAAACAAAGGGTAGCTTACAGTTTTATGGAATGAGCAGAGAGGAAAAAGGATGCAAAGCAAAAGGAAATTTCGTGATACTTTGAAGAGAAACAAAGAGTGCACAGAGAAAAATGAGTCAATAATGTAAAAATGGCAGGAAAAACAGAGGTTGCCTTTTAGATCAGAGATTTGCTGTGCATTGTCAAATTAAAATGATGATTCAGGGGAAGCAGTGCTATTATTTTAGTCTGTTGCTTTTGTATTAAAAGTTCCACAGTAAGTATTAGCTTGCCTTGAGTGAACAGCAATTTCTGCTACAATGCCAGAGAGTCAAATGCAGCATTGCTGCAAGTGGAAAAACCCTTTCAGCAGTGCCCACATTAGTTAGGACTGTAAGCAAAAGTAGGTTCAAAAGTCCTTAAAAGGTGGTTTTTTTTTTTTTTAAATATGAAAAGTTAGTTTGTTTTGGAGATCAGCAAATGCAGCTTAAATTTTTATATGAATGTGCCCATCAGTATACTGAGCTCAATATACAGCATAGACAGTTCTCTTTTCTGTTTCTGAAGACCTAACTTTAGGCAACTTAAGGTCCATGGATGCTGTGGTTATTGCAGTTTTAATGTTTAATTAAGTCATGATCTTTTGGCTCTAGATAAAGTACTGCGTGAGGGCAAATACTTGCTACTGATGCCTTGGTATCTTTTGCCCTCAAAGCAGGTTGCAGTTCTATTTCAGAGCCTTTGAACAGATTACTTTCAGATGGTAGCCCCACTGATATCACACAACCCTATCTCTGTGGGTCCTCTTTTGAATGATTTGCCCCAGACAGCCTGGATTTGCTCAGCTACTGAGTCTATGTCATAGAAGTTGCTACCATTTGTAGGTTTTTGAAATGTGGAAGGCTTTCTTGGATGTGGAGAGAGCTTAAGGAGTGAGGTTTTGCCTGCAGGAGATGGGATAGCTTTCTGACAGAGAATTGGGGTGCAGGAAGCCCCAAGGTCTGTTCCTGGCTGTTTTGTCTCCTGTGTTGCCCCCACATTGGGCTGCTTTTCCCCACAACTCCAAACCACTTGCAAAGGCCAGTGAGATTTCTGCCAATGTGCAGCCTGGCCAAGCCACGATGGGAATGCTGATGGGAGCTGCAGGAGAGGCTGAAAGTTCTCCTGAATTTCCACAAGTGTCTGTTTCCCATGGCTTATAATTCAACCAGAGAATATTTTAAGTCAAAGCAAAGCATATTCAGCTTTCAGTGGTTAGCATTCCCCATTTCACTACTTTAGCCTAATCTGCTGATGTTTCAGAGCTACTAAAATAAGACACAGACACACTGAGAATAGAAAAAGCAAAATGTTTCTGCTACCCTGATATAGAGTTGCTGCTACCATTGCAATTGCAGAGTGGGAATGAACTGAGAGCAAGTTTTAACTCATGGCTCTCAGCTTCACCAGCAGAACAGATGTCTCCCAAAAGCAGCAGATCCCATGCCTTCCCACTGAAAAATGTGTGTAAGTGATAGACCACCAATCTTCCCAGGGCACCACAGCTGTAACCAAGGTCTGTGTAAAACAGAAAAGTATCTTGATGTGTTCAAAATTATTCAGTCTTTGCCGTAAGGACGTGCACTCAGGCAGAGTTAAAATTTTGCTCTTCCCACCCTTTATCCTAAGCCCCCACTTTTATGCTGCCGTCAGGACAGGAGCTAGAAGGGCAGTAGGTCAAGGCAGGGAGGACAAATGTGGCTCTCTGAGCAGAGAAACTGCTGCTGTGATCTGTTCCCAACAGCCTGACACTTGGAGGGGCTGTCATGCGCTTGTGCTGCAGTTAAAAGGCCTTATAAGGCAAAGCCTGAACAAACTGTTAAGCAGTCTGAAGTGTTCCTCTGTGCTGAAAAACCTCCAGGGAATGCACAACATATCCCTGGCAAAGATTACGGCATATTTTACAGCAAGCTCATAGAGTAACAAAGCAGATATTGTATCTTTGAATTTCAGGCTCTGCAGGCTAGTCTCAGCAAGAAAATTAAGATCAGGTCCCCTTCTTGGATTCATTTTACTGCTGTGAGACAAGCTAAGTGTCATTCATTAAATCTGTCTTTAGGATTTCATAAAGTTACACATCAAGTCCTCTTCTGGAAATACACTCTCCACAGCAGAGTACTTATTTGGAGGTCTCTCTGAACTCATGGCTAGACAAACCAATCTATTTGAGTGGCAGTAGTCACTATCAATGACAAAATGAGCAGACCTTCCACCTGAAATCTCCACAGTAAACCAATCCTGCTTTGGCAACTTCCAGCTCACTCATGGTCAGTTAGGTGTGAGGAATTCCAACGTCTTCTCTTTTGCCACCATGGTTCAGGTGGAGCTGAGGCACAACTGCCTTGCACTCTCTTCACTGACCTGCAGGAAAAATACCACATGTGTACATGCAACAGGGTTGTGATCAGTGACACAGAGTCTAGTTGGAGGCCTGTCACTTGTGGTATCCTCCAAGGGCCCAGCCTTGTTTAACTTATCCACCAGTGCCTTGGATGAAGGGGCAGAGGCCTCCTCAGCAATTTCACTGACAGCACAAAGCTGGGAGGAGTGGCTGATACC